>JAJMES010000213.1:32752-143996 GCA_030574275.1 Pichia sporocuriosa
TTTTTTTTTTTTCATGAAGCTTATTAGCTTTCATTTAGTCATTTATTAGTACCAGTCTCCATTATCGGTTGCACCACTTTGGTATTGATTATTGGTTGGATAATAACCATAGTTTTGCATATTTGCACCGGTCATACCATTCATTGTACCAGTCATGCCAGGCATGCCATTCATACCATTAACACTTGCAGCGTTTGCACCAGATGCTGGTCCATTAGCTGCAACAGCACCAGATGCAGTTGGCGCACCATGCATACCAGTCATACCATTAACATTTGCACCTGAACCAGCTGAAAATCCACCAAAGCCATTAGCCGCAGTTGAATTTCCAAAACCATTGAATTGTCCATATTGTCCATATTGGTTTGCGTATTGATTAGCATATTGAGCATATTGATTATATTGACCATATTGACCATATTGTGCATATGGATTGGTAGATTGATTTTGTGTTTGGTTTTGATTTTGAGTTTGTGCAGAATTTGTTTGGTTTGAAACTTGTGATGTTTGTTGGGTTGCTTGTTGGGTTGAATCCTTTTCAGTATTTGCAGCAGCAGTTGAATTGGTTGCTTGTTGTGGTTGTTGACTTTGTGGTTGTTGGTAATTGTTTTGACCATATTGACTGTAAATTTTATTGTTTTGATAAGAATTACCAAAAGATTGTTGTTGTTGTTGTTGTTGCTGTTGTTGTTGTTGAGGTAATTGTTGTTGTGGTTGTTGTGGTTGTTGTGGATTTGTTGGATAACCCATGAAACCGGTTTGTGGTTGTTGCACCATGTAATAATAATATTGTGGTGGGAAGAATTGTGGAACACCAATCATTGGAGAAACATTGCTCATTGCAGCAGCTGGATTAGCCATGTTTGGTAAGATGGAGTTAGCAGCTGGTGATGCAGTGTTGATTTCGTTGTTTGCAGATACAGGATTAACATTTGAAGTTGTAAAATGATTTTGTGATTGATCCATGTATTGTTGATTGTACATGTAAGGATTTTGAAATTGTTGAACCTGGGATGGGTCATATTGATTTTGAGATGTTCTTAAATAGTTGTTGATATCAAGTCCATAATTGTCATTGTTGACATTATTGTTGTTATCATAAAACTTATTATTATTTTTGTTTCTATAGTTGTTGTTTTGACGTTGACTTTGATTTTGATTTTGGTTTTGAACCTTTAATGGTTCTGAAACATTAGTTTCTGTTGTTTGTTCCTTTTCTTTGATAGTCATAGAATTCAAAGCAGCTTGAGTTTCTTCAACTTTTTCTTCAACAGATTCCTTTGATTGCTCATCTTGAACCAAATTTTCTTCTACTGCTTCTTCAATTTCTTCAACTATTTCTTCAGCAATTTCTTCTGCTTGTTCAATTATTTCTTCAACTTCTTCAGCAACTTCTTCCACTATTTCTTCAATAATTTCTTCTACTATTTCTTCTACTATTTCTTCAGCAACTTCTTCATTAACTTCCTCTTGATTTTCTAGTTCTTTTGTTTCTGATTTTGGAGTTTCCTTTTTGATTGGTTTCTTTGGTTTCAATGCAGCAGCCCAAGACATTTTTAGTGCCGGAACTGGATTAAATTCATCAGTTACAGTTTGTTGTTGTTTTTCTTCTCCTACTGATTCAGATGGAATTTCTTCACCGATTATTTCCCTTTCATTTATTTCATTCGTTACTTGATTTTGTTCAATATTTTCAGCTCCAGTTGCAATATCAATTTCAGTTTCATTTACAGCATTAATTCCATCATCATTTGTTATTTCTGGTTCTTTTTCTGATTTCTTTAGCGCACTGGCCCATGAAGATCCATGTGTTGGTAATGCTGATTCACTTGTTGTTGTCGTTGATTGAGTTGGTTTTTTACTATGTGAAGGTTGTTGCGATTTTTGTTTTGATCTAAATTTATTATTTGCTGAATTATTACTTTGTTGATGTCTTTTATGTGGTTGATTAAATGTTGATGAATTATTATTTGATTGATTTGTTGAATCATCCCAATGAGAAGTACGATTTGAAATTTGTGATTTTTCAATATTTGAATTTAAATTAGAAGTTGTAACTTCATCTTGATCTTGTGATTTCTTCTTTTCATCTTTTTTATTACTAACTTGATCCCATTTTTGAATCTTTCCTGAGAAGATACCCTCTAGAATTTCTTGTATTTCAACATTTGCAATTTCATCTTTAATTGCCATAAAATCTTGATAAGTCCAATCAGGAAAAATATCAATTAAAGTTGTAATTTTTTGCTTTAAATCAGAATTTGTTGAATTATTAGTGCTTGAACTTGCACTAATATTAGATACTGAATTCGAATTTGAATATCTTTTCGAATTATTTCTAAATTTAGAATTTGAGTTTTTCTTTGAGTGATGTTCTACTTGTTCTGACATCGTTTTTCTATAAGTTTATTTTGTGTTTTGTAGTATGTTATTTTTTTGTTTGATAATTAGTGTTTTAGTTGAATTAAATTAATTGAGCACGTTTAAATTTTTTTTCTTTTTCTCTTTTGTAAATAAGAAAATTTAAAGACGTATAGTATACTAGTTAATTACTAATTAGAACAAAGTTAATATTAACCCTAATAATAATAAATAGTTGAATCTTTTTAATAATATATAATAAAATTGATAAGATGAAATGGCAATTCAAATGCGATGGTCACAATCCCTCCCACAAACCTCTGACACTCGCATACTTTCCCTCACACTAGCGTTCGTCGACGAGTTGTCGAATTTCCCGTTTTTAGATTCTTTGAATGAACGGCACTTTAAAAAAAAAAAAAAAATAAAAAAAAAATAAAGAAAAAATAAACTGGTGTACAGGTGCGACGATAGTCGCGTTTTATTTTTTATCTTTATTTGTTTTATTTATTCAAATAAATTGAGTTGCTTAATTGCATTTAAGTTCAATATTCAGAGTCATTATGATTAATCTTTATATAAATAAAATACATACTTACAAAAAAAAAAAAAGATACCTAGTTTAATTGACCTTTAGTGTGGAAAATAACTAAAGCTTCAGTAATTCTCTTAGTCATAGTCTTTTCACCTTCTCTAACCCAAACTCTTGGATCAAAGTATTTCTTGTTTGGTTTATCTTCACCATCTGGGTTACCAACCATCTTCATAATGTAATCTTTCTTATTTAAGACATAATCTCTAATACCAACTAAATAAGCATATTGAGTATCAGTATCAATGTTAACCTTGACAACACCATTCTTAATACCAGTATCAAATTCTGCTTGAGAAGAACCTGAACCACCATGGAAAACAAGGTATAATGGATGACTTGATGAAGATTTTAATTGTTCCTTTGCATATAATTGATGTTCACCTAATAATTCTGGTTTTAAAACAACATTACCTGGCTTGTAAACACCATGCACATTACCGAAAGCTGCAGCAATTGAGAAATTTGGTGAAATTGGAGCTAAAGCTTCATGAACTTTAAAAACAGTTTCAGAAGTTGTGTATAACATATCCTTATGAACATGTTCATTATTAACACCATCTTCTTCACCACCAGTAATACCAATTTCCATTTCTAACCATTGGTTCATTTTTGACATTCTTTCAAAATATTTTACACAAGTTGAAATATTTTCATCATCATTTTCTTCTGATAAATCAATCATATGTGATGAAAATAATGGTTCATTATGTTCTTTAAAATATGCTTCATCAGCTTCTAACATACCATCAAACCATGGTAATAATTTCTTTGCACAATGATCAGAATGTAAAATGACTGGAATACCATAAACTGGAGCAATTGATCTGATATAATGAGCAGCAGCAACAGAACCAGCAATTGATGCCTTTTGACCTTCATTTGAGACACCTTTACCAGCAAAATATGCAGCACCACCATTAGAAGTTTGTAAAATAATTGGAGCATTTGCATCTCTTGCAGCTTCTAAAGCAGCAACAACAGTTGATGAAGAAGTAACATTGATTGCTGGAATTGCAAAACCTTTTTGGTGTGCATAATCAAATAATTTCTTAACGTCATCACCAGTGATAACACCTGTTTTTCTTGAAAGGAAGTCGAGAGTCATTTTGTTTTATTATTATATATTATTAAAATTAGTTTTTGTTTATTAAAAGAAATATAATCTTTTGAAAAAGGAAAAGAAAAATAAAAAGAAGAAAAAAAATTAAATTGACATAAGGATATATGAAAAAAAAAGCAGGCAAATAGCCCAATATAAATAAATAGACAAGAATTGAAAGCGACAAGAATATTAATTTAAATCAACCCACAAACGTCACCGGTCCTAAAATCACCGTCATCAGATTATCTATTAATCTCCTCATTCTCCGGGGTCATTTCATCCGCAGGGAAAAAAAAAAAAAAAAAAACAAAAAAAATTATAAGACGAGCGAAAGCTATAAAATTCCGGGAAAGCGTCGATCGGCCTTTTTTTATTTTTCTTATTTCTCTTTTCTTATTATTTTTGATGGAGAAAAGAAAATGTAGTTTTCAATTTTGATATACTACAGTATATTATATTGATATTTTATGTATATATATAAAACAAACAGTATATTAGAATATATATATAATGTCTGAAAATACAGCACAAATAAATATAATTTCCAAATTTGATAACAATATTCAACTTATACTTACAAAATTTAATGAAATTATTGAACTTCTGAAATTAGAGAACAAAGACCTTGAAGTACAATCAGTTGAAGCAATTCAGATTCAATCAGATTCACTTGTGATTGTACGTCTTGTTGAGGAACTACTAAATTTAACGAAAAGTATTAAAGAAAAATGGATTCTTGGACAAGCACATCATGCATCTAAGGATATCCTCAGTGATAATAACTACCAAATATATTTGAAATTAAATAGTTTACTCTCTGATATCACAGATTTGAGCCAATGAGATATATATAAATTCTTCAATTTATCAGAGTAATTGTGGGATTACCTTGCATTGTATAATTGCGCTATTTTGGATTTGTTTAGATTACCAATTGTTGAGGTGATTAATATAATGGTAGAACATTATGGATAATTAGAAATGATGAAATATAATAAATAATTGTCATAGTAATTTTTCCTTATTGAATTTGTTTAATATGTAAAAGTAATGATGAGAGGATTCAGTAAATGACGAAGTAAATAAATTTATACACTACGCTTAAACATCCAAGAAGAGTTGAAAATAGCATTTCATTTAAAGTTTAAATGCCATTATTTAATATAATAATAAATCATTTGGAGAATTTTTTTTTTAAAAAATACTACATAAATATACTCGTCCAATAATTGGATAAATTTAATAGGTCATAACATAGTTCATTGTGTGTCATAGAGGTTTTGAACAAAAAAGAAAAAATGGGCTAGTTGTTTAGTATGAAGTATCAACAACATATCTACCTAAAATTTTACCTTGTTCCATTAATTCGTAAATCTTTGGCAAGTCAGACAAACCAACAACTTTAATTGGAGACTTGACCAAACCTCTAGTGAAAAAGTCCAAAGCTTCTGCAGTATCCTCCCTATTACCAACGTATGAACCTCTTATTTGGATTGATTTAACAACATGATCAAAAACAGATGATTCACAAACTGCATGTGCTGGCAAACCAACAAGAACAACTTTACCTAAACTTCTAACGTATTGACAAGATTGTGAAATTGCAGCTGGTGAAACTGAAACATTAATAACACCATGAGCACCACCATTTGTTGCAGCAATAATATCTTTAACAACATCTTTAGATTTTGTAAAATCAATGAAAACTTCACAACCTAAAGATTTAGCAAATTCACCCTTTTCAGTACCACCATCAATACCTAAAACTCTTAAACCCATTGCTTTTGCATACTGAACAGCTAAAGAACCCAAACCACCAGCAGCACCAGATATTGCAACCCATTGACCTGGTCTTAATTCAGCAGTTTTTAAAGCTTTATAAACAGTAATACCTGCACATAAAATTGGAGAAACATGTGCTAAATCAGTTCCTTGAGGAATATGAGCAGCTTGAATTGCATCTGCTGTTGCATATTGTTGGAAAGAACCATCATGTGTATAACCTGATAAATCAGCATTTGGACAATTTGGTTCGGCACCTTGTTGACAAAATTCACAACCCATACAAGAACCATTCAACCATTTGATACCAGCATAATCACCAATTTCAAAATTTTTAACATTTTCACCCTTGGCAACAACAATACCAGCACCTTCATGACCACCAACTAACGGCAATTTAGTTGCTAATGGCCAATCACCTTTCCAAGCATGTAAATCAGTATGACAAACACCTGAATATTTAACATTAATTAAAATTTCATTTGGTTTTGGTTTTGGAACCGGTATGTCTTTATATTCCAATGGACCACCATTTTCATAAAAGATAACAGCCTTTTGAGTTTCAGGAATTGCAGCAGTTGCTAAACCTCTAATGGTAAAACGTAGAGTAGATTGTCTAAATGTTGAATTTTTAACAAGATAGAATGATTTTGAAAGCATTATTTATTTATTTGTTTGTTTATTTGTTTATTTGTTTATTTGTTTATTTTATATGTGATTAATAAACCAACAATATGAATGATAATAATCAGAAAAAAAAAAAATAAAAAAACATATTTGAAAGGAAGAAATCTAACCTAGTATTTATACACAAATCAATCAAAAATTAAAATTACATTGTAATAATTTAAATAATAACAATAGTGGGGTTCATAAAGTCATAACATCCCAAATCCACCGAACCGCTAAAGATCAGGTGAAAAACAATAGAAAGCAAGGAAAAAAAACCCCACAAAAAAAAAGAAAAGAGAAAGCAATTAATTTCGTACTCCGAGAAAAATCAATAAATTAAAGTCAATTAATTAAAAAGTGGGGAAAAACAAAACGGATATTTATGCGGAAAAGTGGGGTGAACCAATCTTCAAAATACTTAACAATTCACCCCACAAAAAGAGAGCTTTGATGTTACCGTGATTATAACTATCCATATCACCGGCTACATTCTCAAAATCTACCAATAAATCTCGAGATATATTTATATCCATATCATTATTATTATTATTATTATCATCATCATCATCATCATCATCATCATCGTCAGCCTCATTAAAATTAAGTTCACGTAATACTGGTATTGTGTTTATAAGTAGCTCTAAAAAAACACAAAATTGTTCATTCTCCTCAACAATTATGCTCTCACTATGTAGCACAATATGGACAATTTTCACAAACTGATTATAACAATCAATATTATTCATAATAATAACCATAACAACAGCAAATTTAGCCTCACCAATAGCTCCTTTTATTCCATCCTTCCATATATTTTTAACTAACCAACTCTTGTCAATATAATCCATACTTCTATCAACCCCAACTCTATCCATCCTTATGAGCTGTCTTTTATCCTTATTACTGAAATCAAGCTCACTTAATAATAATTCGTTATCCTTCCAATTTTCAAGCATACTTTTACTAAACCTATCGAGTGGTTTATCAATCGTCATTTCTTTCTGTAATTTTTTCAATTCCATACTACTGCAATCATCACTACTAACAATTCCATTTTTATTTTTAATAAATTTAAACATTTCCCTGCTAACATTTATCTTATCCCATTGACAATTAACACCCATATTTTTCGTTAATTCACGCTCTAAGCGTTCATAATTTGCCATTTTACTGGCAAAATCAAGCTCACCATTAATATATTCAGTTTCAGTAACAATAATTTCATATCCAGGATCTCCAATATTCCCTTCATTACTATCATCAACAACTTTTGCAAAACATCCAACCCTATATCCCTTCCCTTCTCTCATATCAACAAATTGACCTACTCGCGTATTATGCTTAATATTAGTAAAATGTACAAGATGTATACCAGCTGCAATATTTTTCACTCCTCGTAATCTATTTCCATTATTTGTATCTTCATGTTGAAAGAATAATAAATCAATACCTAGACTAATTTCTGTGGGTATATTATTATCAAATAATATAAATGACTTGTTCATATTTTAAAACTGTATGTTATTAATTGATTTTTCTACCTAAACAAGTTAAATATTTAGTTTTATTGATATTTTTTTTTTTTTTTTTTTTTTTTTTTTTAAAAAATACCAACTTTTCACCGCACTCTCAACTTCTAAGCACATCAACGATTCTTAAATGAGGAGTCAATGTTCCTTTTAAGTTTTTTTCTTTACTATTTCATCAATATACATAATCTCTTCTTAATCAATAATCAAAATGAAACCACAACTTAAGGTTGGGTTAGAAATTCATACGCAATTACAAACTCTATCAAAGTTGTTTGCAAACTCACCTAATCCAACTTCAAATCTATCACTTATACCAAACACAACTACATCTTTTTTTGATGTATCACTCCCTGGAACACAACCAAAATTAAATAACGAATGTGTTTTTAAAGCATTAAAGTTGGCTTTATCCTTAAACTGTAAAATTCCAAAAGTTTCAGCTTTTGATAGGAAACATTACTTTTATGGTGATCAGCCTTTAGGTTATCAAATAACTCAACATTATCATCCTATCGCATTGAATGGTTCACTTACATTATTAAAAAGACATCATAATAAATTAACGAGAGATTTAAGTGTACGAATTCAACAACTTCAACTTGAACAAGATACAGGTAGATCAATTTATCATTCGGTTAATTCAAATACTTCAAATATTGATTTTAATAGAGCTAATATACCATTAGTAGAAATGGTTACACTTCCTGATTTTCAAGATGTCGAAGAAGTTAGAGCATTTTTACAAACTTATATTAAACTGGTACAAGATTTAGAAGTTTGTACTGGTGATTTAGAAACGGGTGCATTAAGAGTTGACGTTAATATTAATGTTACCGGTCATGAAAGAGTCGAAATAAAAAATCTTCCGACTATATCGGCAATTATAAATGCCATCAGATATGAATCTAAAAGACAAACGGGAATTGTTCTTAATAGAAAGGAAGGTTTGGACTACCATAATAGTATAGAAACTAGAGGTTGGGATGGTAAAAAAACTTATCATTTACGTGACAAAGAATCAGCCGTTGATTATAGGTATGTTCCTGATATGGAATTACCAAAAGTTAAACTGGATACTGAGTCTCTTATTCCAAATATTACGTTACTATTGCCTAACTCGATGTCAGATAGACTTGATTTATTGATGTCAAAACCAGAAAATGGAGGATATGCATTATCTTTAAGGGATGCCAAAATACTAATAAACAATGATTTATTAATGGAGTTTTACATAGAGTGCTGGAATTTAACAGAAGATAAGAACATACGCTTAAAATTAATTAATTGGTTAGTTCACGAATTACTTGGAACGCTGACAAAGAGTGAAATTTTATTTAGTAAGGAAATCATAACTTCTACTTGTTTTACTGATCTTGTAAACTCAGTCGAATCTGGTAAGATCACAAAACCTAACAGAAAGTTAATTTTACTTCATTTGGTTAATAACAAAGTTGATCAGGCTAAAAGTGTGGTTAATCTTGCTGGCGAATTTGGAATGATCGCATCAGATACCAGTTCCAACAACGATTCAGATATTCAACAATTAGTAGCTGATATTATATCAAAAAATGCTAAAGTTGTTGATGAAATTAAAAACAAAGGTAAAGTAAAGAAAATAAATTTCCTTATAGGTTTATGCATGCGTCAAACAAGAGGTAACGTTCAACCAAAGGTTTTCGAAGATAAAATAAAAGAACTTCTCAAACTTTAAAATTTTGTTTAAATAGTATTTCTTGTAGATAGATAGATAGATAGATAAATTATATAGTATAAAATAACATTAAAAAACTTATACATGACCCAGATATTTGATAATAAACACAATAGAAATAATATATCTGAAAGAAAAAAAAAACAAAAAAAATATGCCTCCCAACCCCAGCCTTTAAATTAAAAAGAAACCTATAAAATGACGAATGATTTAATATTGAAAGAAAAAAAAATAATGTTCACAAATGAAACTTGCACCTGAAAATTCATTATACTTCTTCAAAAAGATCACCGAATGTGTTTTCACCACTATAAACAACATAAAGGAACCCATCGTCATCCTTGTATTGATCATAAATAGTACTCATTAATGCCGCAGTTGGCGGTAATATATCTTTAACAAAAATAAAAATTGCTTTTTCTGAAGGTAAATGTATTCTTCTACGAACAACGTAAACAAATTGGCCAACTGTCAAATCAGATGGTACAAGATATTTACGTTTGTCAATATTTGGTATATCACTATCTTCAACTCTTTCGCAAATAACTGGAATTCTATCTTGGAACTTAGAACGAATTCTCATAGATTCTTCTTTTCTCTTCTCTGTAGTAAAAAAAAAAAAAATAGAAATGTTAGTATCAATTATACTAAATGGATACTTATTATTATTATTATTATAATAATAATAACAATAATAATAATTATATGTGTCAAAAGCAGTATATTAGTGTGCAATACATACCAAAAGAGTGATCCTCCTTAAATTGTGATTTCATATTGATCTCTAAATTTGTTTATGTATATATGTATATTCTCTGTTTGCAAAAATTGTTTAATTCAAATCTTAAAGAAAAGAATATATAAATAAAATAAAGTAAAATAAAAAAAGAAGAAAAACAGAAAGACAAAAAAGAGACATGACCCATCACAACAGCAATAACAAATGAGACAGCCCTGATAAGCACAACCGGTGGCAAACAAACGCTCACCTTTTATTCGATAAGCAGTACGCGGTTACTGTGATGATTATTTTTTTTTATTTTGTTTATTTATTTGTTTGTTTATTATACAACTACACACTCAATCAGCGAGATAGTAGGATATGGTACATATTATGATAAAGAATATAATACTTACAGCAAAAGATTGAGCTATATTATATTGTGTTTTTGGTAATTTCTTAACAGTAGTTGGTTCATTATGTGATTCAGTCTGCAGTACTTTGCTAAGAAAGTCATATTGTCTTTTAAGTTGTCGAGTATAACGCATTAACCGTAGTCGGAAATCAACATCTTCTATTTTTTCAGAAAGACCATCATAATCCATAGTTTCGATATATTGATGTAGTTCTTTATCCATAGCTTCTTGTGTAATTTTGTCGTCTATTTTATCTTCGATTGTACTTGGTGTATGTTCGTCATCTTCTAAACCTGTTTTATCCGACTCTTCATTCTGACCTGAAACCAACTCATTCGTAGCAGAATTTAAACCATCAACAACAGATGAATCATTTTTTGAAATTTGACTCGTCATATTTTCAATCTGATCATCACTGTTTTCCTTCTTGAAAGGTTTTATATCGACAACATCTGAATGTGATATATCAGTTATATGTTCTAATTTAGGCACAAAATGACTCGTATTATTTCGCATAATCTTTTCATCCTTTACATATCCTTCTGATTCTCTCCATTCGACAAACGTTCCCAAAGATCTCGAATTCTTCCATTTTAAATAATCGTCTGTGTTAATTTTTTCATTCACGTATTCAAGTGGTAAAGGCAATCCAAAATCAATTTTACTCACCAATCGACGTGTTGCAATGTTATTACTATGATTTTTTTCCTGAAAGTGAATCTCATTTTTTTTCATGTTTAAGTTTAATTGTGCCTTACTATCGATTTCAATATTTGGCTTAAGTTCATATGATAAAGGTAACGGTTTCCCAATATCTGATAACAATATATGATGCTTCTTCTTTTTCTTTTCCTTCAATTTTTCGACATCATGTGAGATTTCGATATGGTTTTGATCATCGAAGTCATCTACACTTCCCGTTGGGTCGTTCCCTATTTCATCATCTTTTTTATCAAATTCTTTGTTATCAATTTTATTTTCATCATCATCGAATGAGGAATCGTTTTTATATGAATTCAAATAATCTAATGGTAATGGATTACCAATTGATACAAGTAGTTTTCTATGAGGTTTCTCACTTTCTTTCTTAACTCTATTATTTATTTGTTCATTAGCAGTAATATTTTCCGTGTGTTTACCATCAATTTGATATGGTAAGGGTAAGGGAGAATCTGAATTACCAACTCCAATCCCTTTTATATCCTCGTAGAACATCAGAAATCGACCCCAGCCATTTTTTAAATACAATATGCGTAAATCACATAGCTATAAATATTCACAACAAAACAATAATGCTTCACCTTTACAATTATCCGAAACAAGCAGCGATCTCATAGAAAAAAAAAAAAAAAAAGAAATAAAGAAACAATAATGTGCAGACACGTCTATCGACGCAACACGGCCTCAGAATTTATTTTCGGACTATTTCTTCTTATCTTGTCTGCTTGTTTTTAACTTTTGGTTCTTGTTCAGATTCTGGTATTTGCCATCTTAATTTTGTGGATTTTAGTCTGTGCAAGCCATTATTATTTTAGTAAAGACACAAAGTAATGACAATAGCACACTATGACACAAAAATCTGTTTGTTGAAGGAGAATGTTCCAAAAAAATACAGGAAATGGGCTCTAGATTGTGATAAACCTGGCTCATTGAAATCATACACAAATCTAAAATCCTCGGCACATTATTTAATGTCCAAATTGAAAGTTAACGAAGATTCTGATATCAGTAACCGGGAAGGTCAAAATTTAGAAAATTCAGATGAGTCCGAAAATCCAATTGTTAAAACAATTTTAGGACCTAAAGGTGAAATATACCGTATTTATGGAACGACAATTGAAGTTTTAGATTGGTTTCCTGGGCCATTCCAATTGGAAGAAGACAATGTTACCACACTGGAAGATCAAACGCTATTTTTTATAACAAAAGTAAATGAATATCCTGATTTTGATGTGGTTAAAAGATTTCCCCTATGGTATGACAGAGTTTCTAACATTTTTAAAACGCTCTACATTTATCGAGATTCTTCAAAAGTGTTCAAGATTGGAGTGTGGAATCATGCTATACATTCTTTAAATAAATTGAAATTTACAATACAGAATCATTTACAGTACACCAGTATTCCTGTTGATTCTGATGATTATTTTGTTTTATATGATATTACAACATCGACTTTAAACATATTTAATTATTCCACCTTTTCACTAGTTGGTGAGTATCATGTTGATGTTATGAATGGAAATCCAGTTTTTGATTTGAAAGGCTCAACTTTAATTTATAGCTGCAATTCAAATTCAAGGAAATTGATTGAAAAGAGAAAACTGACACCGGTTGATTTATCTTCGAAGAAAAGTCTACTTAATAAACTTATAAAAACCTTTTCCAACACTGCAATGGATTCGATGTTTATGTTCTCTGAAGTTAGTCAAAATAAAATCAAGAAAGTTCTTGAAAAACGATCTGAAGTGACAGGAGATAATAAAATACTGGACGAAAAGTTAAAGGATAATTATAGAGACATTTTCATCGAATTATACAATACCATAAATAAAAATTCGGCATATGTTACATCTGTAGATTTGAAATGCAATAAAATTCAATTTCAGGTATCTGTTCCCACTGGCTGTACAAAAATATCAATTTCTCCTTTTGATCTACAGTTTTTATCAGTGAGTAACAGAGGTGATGAAGTTTTTTTATGGGATTATAGTAAGGCAGATGAATCTATTGTACTGATTGATAAATATATAAGGGGTAAAACCTCAGCAATTATCGACTCTTTGAATTGGGGATCGGGAAATACATCGATATTATGCATGAGTAGAGTCAATGGATCACTACATAATTTTATTAACGATTCGTTACGAAATTATGAAGATTTAAGCATTCGTAAAACAAAAAAACGAAACTTGAATAACTCTAATAACACAAATATGTCATGGTGTCTTTCATGTCTAAAAATTCAAAATTTCAGTATTGTTAGGCCAATATTCACAAAGGACTTTATTGTTGCATTAAGTGAAGAGAATGATTTGTTATTAATAGATATGGAATCAGGAAGAATTAATGGGATACTTGCACTATCTGAGAAGAAATTTGAAATGTCATTTGAAAAGGCCAAATCTATATTTACTTACATTGATACACCCATTCGGACTGAATTATTGCATCAAGAAATTGAAATTGAAACATGCAAGCCATTCTTACCCGTATATAACAATAAAGATTATAAATTTACAATGATAGACGAAATTTCTATTTGTGGCAATCTCTTTAATGACATCAGTTCCGCAATTACAAAAAAGAAGGAGTATAATATCGCTGGAAAACTATATATGAACAAATTTGAGTTGAAGTTGAAACCAAACTCACAAGAAGAAGTCAATGAGTTGTTAAGTAAAATTCCCATTTATAATACTTCTACATCGTCAGTATCAGATGTCTATAATCCAAAGTTCGATAACAAGCAAATGAGTGAGTAAATAAGTGAGTAAATGTATAGCAACTAAATAAATACATAATAGAGATAAAGTGAATATTTAGGTTAAAGATGCATCGAGACCAATAAATGATATTATTTTTTCACTGAATTGATATTACATAAAAGTATTAGCAATAATATATTGTGTCATTCCTGCATGTATATCACACGTTTAAGATATTGTATTCTATTCACGTTTAAAAAGTTGTAACACTCACACAATTCTTTATTGATTACCTAATATTTGTAGTAAAAATAATTTTTTTTTTATTGTGAAGCCAAATGAAATGGACGTGAAGATGGACATTGACGAGACGGGAATTTTTTTATTTTTTTCAGCATGTTTTGCCACTTTTTTGGTGTTTTCTCCAACATTTTTTTTATTGACTTTGATATAAACAGGGTGAATATAGAAACATACATACATGTCATCTGCTATACAGTTATTGAATCCAAAGGCGGAATCTATCAGAAGACAACAAGCTCTTCAAGTAAATATCAGTGCTGCTATTGGACTTCAAGATGTTTTGAGTTCAAATCTTGGACCAAAGGGAACATTAAAGATGTTAGTTGACGGATCTGGTGGAATAAAGATTACCAAAGATGGTAAAGTTTTATTAACTGAAATGCAAATTCAATCACCTACAGCAATAATGATTGCTAGAGCTGCAACTGCGCAGGATGAAATCACAGGTGATGGTACTACAACTGTTTGTTTATTAGTTGGTGAATTATTAAGACAAGCGGAAATTTTCCTTAATGAAGGTATACACCCTAGAGTTATTGTTGATGGTTTTGAAAAGGCAAGGGAAGAATCATTAAAATTTTTGGGTGATTTCATAATTGATAAAAGGGATAATATATTAGACAGAGAATTATTATTACAAATTGCAAGATCAAGTTTAACAACCAAGGTAAACAATGAATTAACAGAAGTTTTAACACCAATAGTAACTGATGCTGTTTTGACTGTTTTGGAAGAATCGAATCCAAAACAAATAGATTTACATATGATTGAAATTATGTCAATGATGCACGAAACTTCAACACAAACAGAATTTATTAAAGGTTTAGTTTTAGATCACGGTGCCAGACATCCAGATATGCCAAAAAGGGTTAAAAATGCACATCTTTTAATTTTGAATGTTTCATTAGAATATGAAAAAACAGAAGTTAACTCTGGTTTTTATTATTCAAATGCTCAGCAAAGAGAAAAATTAATTCAAAGTGAACGTAAATTTATTGATGAAAAATTGAAAAAAATTGTTGATTTAAAGAATGAAGTTTGTGGTAATGATCCAGACTCTGGTTTCGTTATAATAAATCAAAAAGGTATTGATCCAATGTCATTAGATATTTTAGCAAAGAATGGTATTTTAGCACTTAGAAGAGCAAAGAGAAGAAATATGGAAAGATTACAATTAGTTTGTGGTGGTGAAGCACAAAATTCTGTTGATGATTTGAAACCTGAAATTTTAGGTTATTCAGGATTAGTTTTCGAACAATCTATTGGTGAAGAAAAATTCACATACGTTACAGAAAATAACGTTCCAAAATCATGTACAATTTTAATCAAGGGAGCACATAATTATGTTATTCAACAAACTAAAGATGCTGTTAGAGATGGATTGAGAGCAGTTAGTAATGCAATAAAGGACGGATGTTTGGTTCCAGGTGCTGGTGCATTCTATCTTTCATGTGCGAAACATTTAATTGAAAACAAATCCATAAATAAGGGTAAAAATAAACCAGGTATAAAAGCATTCAGTGATGCACTATTAGTTATTCCAAAAACTTTATGTAAAAATTCAGGATTGGATACACTTGAAGCGATTGCTGAAGCTCAGGATGAAATTGATGAAGGTCAAGTTGTCGGAATTGATTTGAATTCTGGTGAACCATTGGATCCAACTATTGACGGTATTTGGGACTCATTCCGTGTTTTAAGAAATGCCATCTCCAGTGCTACAGGTATTGCCTCCAATCTATTATTATGTGATGAACTACTAAAAGCCGGTAAATCTTCTCTCAAAGATCAACCTCAACAATGATTTTTTTTTATAATGAATATCTATGCATTTGTGTATTTATATCTGTATAAAATTTTTGAACTATCCTAATTTAACCTTTAACACTAACTATATATTTTGATTCAATCCAATCAGATTCTTTACTTTGTAAATTTATCTCCTGAATTTGATTCTCTATGTCAACCATCTCGTCCATATTTTTTGCACGGTATGCCTTTTTTTCCAATTCTAAAAGTTTATTAGAAACCAATTTTTTCCATTCTATAAATTCGTTAAAAGATTCAAAGAACCTTTTATTGTTGGATAAATTTTCGTCTGTTAATTCTTTAAACTTATCATTGTAAATGCAAAACCACTCACCGTTTTTATTCCAAATCTGTGACCCTTTAAACTGGTGGCATAAATCACATTCAAACAAAGTGGGTATCTGCTTTCCCGTCAACTTTCTTGCATTTGGTATAGAGTTGACAAGAGTCTTAAGTGCGATATTATTATCAACAATATCTTCTTTATTAATAGATTTCTTACTATCATATGTATTATCATGATAAACGACTCCGTCAAGAGGGAATAATACTTTCTGAATTAAATTCGGCAACCAACGTGTCAGATGGAACCAACCCCAAAAAATTCCGGGATTATTAACATGATAATCATTATCAAAGTCCGGTGACTTTTTAGGAAAATGACGATAAAAAAATTCATTAGGTGCTGGTGGATTTGCACCTGTCGTCCAATTACCTTGCGGCACCAATGGGGAAACTATGCGTACAATTAAAGAAGATATTGAGTTTTGTGGAGAACTATGTAAATATGGTGGCAAGTAAGAATCTAAATATGTATTGAATAAATGAATGTAACGATGATATTCTAACTTTATCCTACCATCAATGTTCCGATCATTGGCACTATCATTGTATAACGGGAAAAGCACAAAACTGCTAATTTTTTCAATATTATCCTTTGAATCGTTTATGTTTGATCCAACTAATTTAGTTGGCCAATGTGATGGTATCCAATTTGGATACGCATGTGTCACCTTGAAATATACCACATCAGATACTGGGATATTAGAAAGTAGCGTAAATATTGCGGGATCATCGTACTGTATGGAGAACTCGTAAAACATATGTTGATAAGAGTTTGATCACTATCCCTCTTTATTAAGTTTTTTAATTGAAAACTTGTTTTCAAAATGGTTAAGCCATTACTTGTCAATATTTTCTGAGCCAGATGTGGAATTTTTTTCTTCGGTGTATCGGTGTCACTATGAGTGAAAAAAAAAAAAAAAAAAAAAACTAAGGAAAAAAACTTAAGAAAAAAATGAAAAATATCCGGACCGGAGACACTTACTTGCAAGATGAGAAAAATCGCCGGGATTTCTGATAGATTAATGTATATTAGTATTGTATAAAGACACATTACAGAAAGTAGATAACTAGAAATAAAATCAACTAGAAACAAAGAACCTAATATCTGCTACTAAAACGAAATGGGCAGCAAATAAACCATTAAATAAAGAAGGAAATAAAGAAAAAAAAACCTGTATGACTGCACAGTCATGCTTGTGACATTGAAACTTTTTTAGAGGTATGAACAGACAAAAAAAGACAAAATAAATAAAAAAAGATGAAAATAAAGAACTAAAGAAATAAAGTAAAAAAAAAAAAAAAAAACACCCAGTCAAATGTAAACTTGATATATAATATAATTGAATTGATAGTTAACCCCAAACAGACATGTCGTTACCCCAAATATTTTTATTAAATAAACCCGAATGAGAAGTTGTGCTACCCATAGTAGAAGCTGAAATAGAATCATTATTTGAATTGAAAGAAGTGAAATTATTATTGAACCCGGTACCATTTAAATTATTAATAGTGGAGACATCATCGTTATTATTATTTTTTTCATTATTATCATTAGTGGTGATAGTAGTATTAATATTACTATTTTTATTATTATCATCGCTGGTATTATTATTATTATTATTATTATTATTATTATTATTAATAGTATTATTAATAGAAGTAATATTAAAGTTGGATGGTGGAGAAGATCTTATGTCAAAAACAGATGAAGAACCACTTATAGTTGTAGATATAGATGGTGATGAAGTAAATTCTCCCTGAAAAGTGGATAGCGGATTCTGTGACAAAGGGGTGGAAACAGGTGATGAAAAAGTAGATACATTTTGAAAACCACCATTAAGGTTCAAATATTGAAGAGGTGGAATGTTAGAACTGTTATTCGGAAAAGTTCCTGAAATAGGACTTGAACCTACACCTAATGTTAGATCTTGTGAATTATACTTCTGTGAGTCCAAGAGCTTGTTTAAAACAGCTGTAGCCGCTTGAATTTGTTGATATTGCTGTACGAATGGTTGTGGTTTATACTGTTGATTCTTATTATTGTAGTTACCGTTACCGTTGTTGTTATGATGTTTACGATTGTTGTAGTTGATTCTATTATGATTCTTACCCATGAAATTTCCATTGTTCATATTTCTTCCACCAGTACCATTGTTTTTCACTCTGGAATTATACGAATGTGGCATTTGTAGACAAGCAGTCTGATATTCGGCATATTTGCTAACAGCCCTATCAATGTCATCAATCTGTGCTGAAAATGGATCTGACATAGTTGATTATTTTCAGTTTTATAATTTACTAAGTATATATCAAACTGTAATCAGATGAATCAAGGATAATAAAATTGCATAAATAGAAAACTTTAAAACTTTAAAACTTTAAAACATTAAAAAAAAAAGGTAAAAAAAAAATTAAAGAAAATCAAAGAAACCACCACTCAAGTGGGAAGGAAAATAACAGCCAAATTAAAAATTACACTTCCTCGACGCTTCCGCGACTGCTCTCTTTCGTTTTGTAGAGCGCAACAAGTTCTTCAAGACGGCGACGTTCGATCTGTTCACTTTCAATTTCTTTTTGAAATTTGGAATTTATTTGTTCAACTAGTTTTTTAAATTCCATACGCAATATACGTACGCTAACGTTACTTTCAGGAACTGTCGATGTAGATGTAGACGTAGATGTTGATGTCAATGTTGATGTCAATGAAGATGGTGATGCAAGTTGCATATCAGATTCACTAGTACTTGTAGGTGGTGACATTAATGTACTTAATGGTGCTAAACCAAGATAATCAACCTTTAGTAAATTGTTACTCATTTGTAATTCGTTTAATTCTTTTGTTTTAACATCTAGTTTTTTACTCAATTCATTATTTTCAATTTCAAGTCTAAGTAGTTGATTCGTTACTCGGGATAACTCATTGTTACTATTCCTTAATAATTCTTCACATTGTTTGTATTTATTGATCATATCATTAGTATATTTACTGTGTTGTGACACTTCTTCTTGATATTTCTTTGTAAGGTATAAATGTGCAAACTGTAAATCTTTAAGTGCAGTGTTTGTATCAGTTGTTGGATATCTAATACCTATATCTTCTTTTATTGTTAGAGGATTTTCTTTTACATTATCAGGTACATTTACCAATTTATAAATACACTCTTTAATCCATTTCATTTGACTTTCAGTATTATTCCTTGATAATGTTAAATCCGGAGATGGAAATTCAATATTCTTTTGGATCGCTAAAGAGAGTAAAGTGGATATGAGATCATCCATTAACAAATTGTCATTGTTGTTACTTTTATCATCATTCAGCATATCTGGAGCATAACCAAGTTTTAACAATTCAACATAGTGTCGTAAAACTAACAAATCATTATGTTTGATATTTGGTAAGAGATCATTCAATGTGTTGAAATCAAATACATATTTCTTTTCATTAATACCATTTCCTTTCTCAGTAGCAAGATTCAATTCGTATTCCAAAAGACTTTTCTCTACAAGGATATTCAACTCGACTGAATCGGCAGGTTTGTTGTCATCTTGAGCACTACCCGTCATATCGCTATACATTATCCGATCCAGCTTAACAGTTTCATCTAATTTCTGAGTATAACAATCAACAAGTTTATCTGTATTCAAGCCAATAGTTTCATCGCTCTTTTCATCATTTCTATCGACTGCATTAATTTCCCTTTCATATTCTTGTTGCAAGAATGCACTAAGCTCATCTGCATTACATGACTCGATAGGAAAATTAGCTCCAAAAACACCTGCACCACCACTTATATTATGAGTTCTATTCAATAAATCTAATGTTAAAGACATTATGCAAACTAATTTATCACTATCTAAACTGAAATATGACAACTGCTCTATATAAATAGGCAAACAAAAAAAAAAAACAAATTAAAAAAAAAAAAAAAAACATGTATCCAACATAACTTGAAATACGCCAAATTATGAAAAAAAATAAAATAAACAAATAAAAAGACAACAAAAATAATGCGCGTCGATAATAAAGTCGTTTTCTATGTCTATTATAATAAAAGCATTACAAATCTAAATAAGTTCTTTGTATTTGTCATACACACTGTCAATCTCTGCATGCAGTTCATTCTTTCTAGAATCATCAATCCAACTACCATCAACTCCATTCTTTGCTATTTGTACCCATTCACTACCCGTTAAGTTGAATCTGCTTTCAATAGCAAGGTAGTTATCCAAAATGTATCCACCAAAATAAGCTGGATCATCAGAATTGATACTGAATGGAACTCCATATTCAATCCATTTACGAATTGGTAATTCACTAACATCATTAACAACTTGTAGTTTAACATTACTTAAAGGACACAGACTTAACATGATCTTTTCTTTGGCTAAACGTTTAAGTAATTCATCGTCTCTATGACTTTGAACACCATGATCAATTCTGGTAACATTTAATATATCAAGTGATTTGGTAATAAATATTGGATCAGCTTCTTCACCAGCATGTGCAGTTAAACCTACTTCTGGATGATTTTTCTTAACCAATGAGTAACATTCTTCAAAAAGTTCTGGAGGGAATGGTTTTTCACTAGAATCTAATCCTAAACCATGAATCCATCCTTTTTCATAATATGGTTTTGCTGAATGAATAGTTTTAATACCATCATCAGATGGTAAATGTCTAAGTAAACACATAATCAATTTAGTTGAAATACCTAATTCGGATTCAGCTCTTAAACCAGCCTTACGAAACCCATTAACAACTGTATCAACTGAAACACCTCTTTCGACATGACCTTGTGGATCAAAAAAAGTTTCCGCATGTTTCAAACCATCGTTCTTTGCTTTAACAAAATATTCCCAGGCCAGATCTTCAAAATCAGATTCAGTGATCAAAACTGACATACCAATGTAATAATGATCAAGAAAATCTTGTAAATCTGCAAATTGGTCATATCTAGTATTACACAATTCAACAGATGCTGGGAAATGATCTGGTAATTGAATGTTGTTTCTCTTTGCCAATGTAAATAAAAGTTCTGGTGAAAGTGTACCTTCTAAATGAACATGGTGTTCACATTTTGGCAATTCATGTAAGAACTTGTGTTTGTGTTCAGGTATATCTTTAATTGAAGTCATAATAGATAGTTTTTTATGTTATTAATGTAAGAAATACTGAAAATAACTTTAAATTTTTTCAGAGAAAGAAAAAGAAGAAGAAGAAAAGAAGAAGAAAAAAAAAGAAGAAAAAAAAAGGAAGAAAAATCTTCATCATAGAAGAAAAAAAAGGTAAATTGACAGATCTCGTTTCTTTTTTTTTTTTTGATTTTGATTTTCTTTTTCTTTCTTTTTTCATTTCTTTTGTTCTTAATCAGATTATCATCTTTGTTTTCATTCTTAGTATAAACATTGGGTTACTTTCTGTTTATTCATTTTAGACTGTTTTTATCTTTATTTATTTTAACATCTCATATGACCCTCAATTCCTCCATCAAACCACTCTTCATCACCCAAAAAAACGGCCCCTAAACCTTTCCATTTTCCTAACACTTAAAGCCGCGTATAATATTTCTTACCGCGGATGTAAATAATCATACTTATCAGCTGCGAATAATGCTGCTCCGAGGTGATTGAGCGGTAAGGAAAAAGGGTATACCGAAAAGAGTAATTGGTGTATGATATTGGTGCATGAATACAAACACAGCTATTTTCTTTGGCTATAATGCATGCTTTATATGAGTATATATTAGGTGTTGATTCTGATATTTTATATTGTTTAAATTTTACTGTTTTTGGCTGCACTATTAAAATAGGAAAATAGTATTCCTGAAATTTTATATGATTTCATGAACAAATTGTACAACTTTTATTCGGCGTAACTTCATTACGTGATCTATATATTTCTTGAAATTGCATATTATCCAGTTTAAAAAATATGAAATGCATTATCAAAAATATTATGTATTAGGTTTCTTTTTTTTTAAAATCTTTGAAAAGACAATTATTAAAGCATCATTAATTGGATTTACATGTATAAATATTCAGTGACTTTTCGTTATATTTCAGGATTAAATCAAGATAGTGTTAATCTTTACCAAAAAGAGTAAAAACAAAGGATAAGAAAAGAACAGAATAACCATGGATCACCTGAGTAGAAGTATACATCTAGTTACAGAAAATGATTAATTTATTAGAAGTGACACATCAAATTGTATAAAATACTATGTAAATATTATTACTCAATTAACGGACCTAATCGAATAAACCGAAACCCATGTCATCATCGGATTCTTCAGCTTCTTCTTCAACAGCTTCTTCAGCAGCTTCTTCAGTTGCATCTGCAGAAGCACCTGCAGCAGCACCTGCACCACCAACTGGAGCAGCAGCCATCTTTTCGTTACCTTCAGCAATTAATTCTTCAACTGATTTACCTTCTAATTCAGAGATTAATTTTTCTAATTTGTCAGATTCGACTTCGATACCAACGGATGATAAAACGGAGGTAACATCATCAGCAGTTGGGGCAGTCTTACCGGAGTTGACCAAAAGTAAGTAAGCAGCAAGATACTTCACTGTATTAAAATTATTATTAAAAAAAAGTAGTAATGGATAAAAAATATGTTAGTATTTAATGTATCAAGCGGGAAAAATCAATATTAATTGCTTGTAAGGAAAATGTTTTCATCCATTTAATTATTGAATTGTTTAATTATTGGATTATTTAACTGTTATTGAATTTTGAAGGCATTACATAATTATGAATGGCGTTTTAATCAATCATTATGCAGATATATCTGCTTCAAATAACAATTTTCTGCCTATATACTAACTAAATTTTGTAATTCATTATTTGAAACTCTTCTTTTCCAAAAAAAAAAAAAAAAGACAATCATTTTATTGTATATTCCGGGCATATATGAATGGATCATTTGACATTTGTTTTAAAACATATCCGTGTTCAGTATTTGATGTATAAATCAGTTACATACTTGTTGATTCTTATTTATATTTGTGTATAGTAGAAAATCTCAAAGATAACTAATTTGAACCATTACTTGCAGTAAACTTTTCACATATAACATTAAGATGTTTCAATATTGGTATAGCGGTAGAATTCCATCCCTCGCTGCAAAGTTGGGAGATTTCTCACTGAAAATGGAAAAAATCATTTTTTTTTTTTTTTTTCGAAGCGAACAAAAAAAAATAAGAGAATATCACTATATGTGCGGTGTCAGGTGTGCACACTTGTGACCGGTTAATGGTTTTCTTAAACCGCGGTGTGAGGGTGTTTTCAATATTAAGTGCAGATTTTCGAAAAAAACCCAAAAAAAAATAATAAGAAAAAAAAAGAAAAAAAAATTTTATTGTGCGCGCACCGCCATTTTTTTCTGAATTTTTTTTTTATTTTTTATTTTTTTTGTTATTTGTATGTAATTCAAGGCTGTGCTTTTTGTATGGGTGTTGTGCGTGCTATGATGGGTTAGTCGGTGTGAGTGCGTGAAGCTGGAAGTTGTTAGGTCAGGACCTGAAAATATACGCATACTGATTTGAACAATTATTTTGCCAAACTTTTTACTGTAATAGTATCATTAGCTTAAAAGTATCTTAGATCTACAGCCAAACATGTCTACTAGTATGTAACAGTCTACAAAATTAACAAAAAATGGGGGAAAACTTTATATTATTTAATATTCGGAAAAGAAAGGATAAAAAAACAAAAAAAGGAAAAAAGGAAGAAAATAAAAAGAAAAACTAATGAATGAACCATGAAACTTCAAAAATAATGGAAAAAATATAATAAACATATTACAGAAAACACCATTTTATCGTTGAATATTAATACAACTGAATTATGCAAATGGATTTTATATAAAATTATAATAACTCCCTATAAGCTATAACTCAAGATTATCTTTATTCGAAAAACTATACTATTGAGAAGAAAAATTAGAATTGAAATTATCAATATCATCTATACTTGAAATAAATTTAATACCACGTTTGATTTTACTTCAATATTTTTTTCTAAATGATTTTCTCCCCATGTATATTCATTACCATTCATAAATCAAATACTAACATTAATACCATAACAATATTTTTTTTTGTTATTATTATTTTATAGCTGAACAAAGAAAGAAGAGATCCTTCAAGTCTTTCTCCTTCAAGGGTGTTGAACTTGACCAATTACTCGAATTATCCACTGAAGACTTTGCAAAATTATGTGATGCTAGAGTTAGAAGAAGATTCTCCAGAGGTTTAGGTTCCAAGCCAATGCATTTAATTAAGAAATTAAGAGCAGCTAAGGTTAACGCTCCAGCTAACGAAAAGCCAGCTGTTGTCAAGACTCATTTAAGAAACATGATTGTTGTCCCAGAAATGATTGGTTCAGTTGTTGGTATTTACAACGGTAAGGTCTTCAACACTGTTGAAATTAAGGCTGAAATGGTTGGTCACTACTTAGGTGAATTCTCCATTACTTACAACCCAGTTCAACACGGTAAGGCTTCTGCTGGTTCTAAGTTAAGATTGTACTAAGTGTGGTTTAGTTTGTATAAATCTTTTCTTTTCACTCTTGTTTTTACCTTTCTAGTATAAAACTTAATTTAAAATCTTGTTAAAAAAAAATTAAAAATTATTAATTGTCTTTAAAAATTACAAAATTACAAAATTACATATACACTTAACAAACTCAAAATTCATAACAATCCCATCTCTTGAAGATCTGTATTAATCTCTTCATCTGAACAACCCTTCAAATTATTTAATGAGCTCGGAATCATATTCTTATAATTAACTAATCCTTGTAATACACTCAATTCTTTGTAAACTGAATTTCTTTGATGAACTAAACTTGGCATAAATTGCTCGATATTGCTACTGTTGATAGATTTATTATACTGGAAATATTCAGGTAAATTGAGTGTTTGCATATCCATTGTCCTCCGCTCTTTATTTATATCATACCAATCTGTAGTAATTTGCACAACTTCTTTACGTTTTAAATCTTGACAAGATTTCATAAATTGTTGATGTAATGCAACCCGTTGTGCTCTTGTCTGATTATCTAAACATTTAAGCTTATATTTTTGTAAATTTAATAACCGTTCAGCCTTTTTCGCAAAGTCATCATCAACCATTTTCATATAATCTAAAAGTTCAGGATGCTTATTACTTTCACACAGCTTCAATTCAAATTCAAGTTTGTTCAGTTGTGTTTCATAAAGTTTATCTTTTAATTGCGCAAATGAAATTTCAATATCTTTTAATCTATTCATTGCATCGACACGACTATTTTCCTTATCTTGTTCTTCTGATTCATCATGTTGGGATTTCTTAAGGTTAATAGCATCTTCCAACTCTTCTTCTTCATCTTCTTCATCTTCAACTTCATTATCATGTTCAGGTTCATGCTCGGCTTCATGTTCAGGTTCATGTTCAAATTCATTTTCATGTTTAACTTCATTATTGTGTTCGTGTTCGTGCTCATGCGCAGGTTCAGGTTCATCTTCTTTCATATCTCTACTTACTTCATCATTAAGTATTTTAACTTCCTCTTTATCATTATTTATCAATTGTTTAAGTGTGTCTTTCTCGCTTATATTTTCATCTATATCAACAGAATTATTGACATCATTTGTACGATGTTGTGTTTCTAATTTCATTCTCTTATTTGTTTTATCTTCATTTTCATTTTCATTTTCATTTTCATTTTCATTTTCATTTTCATTTTCATCTTCATCTTCATCTTCATCTTCATCTTCATCTTCATCTTCATTCTTCGTTTGCTTTGTTTGTTTTTGATTTTTTTCATCTATTTCTTCTCGATTATCCAAAAATCTTTTCTTCTCATTTATATTCTCATTTTCAATAGATGTAATTGTAGTAAGTGTTGAGACTGGTGACTTATCAATGTCAGCAGAACTGGTCACACTTTCTTCATTTATATTATTGTTACCACGAGCCATTATTTCTAGTTGACTCTCTCGATCATCCATTTCGTCCATTTTATCAGTTTCCACATCACTTGAACGTAGTTGTTCTTTATGATCTCTATATAGTCCCATTTATACGTAAATAAGAAAATTAAAATTAAAATTAAAATAATACACGGGGTTCAAATCCGATTCAAAATTGCACCAGAAAAAAACCTAAATATAAAAAAACCCCTGATATCAGCCAACTACTATATATATAAATGATAACGACAAGAATAATCAATAGTTATTGTAAGACAGGGATAAATCAATATCAAAACCAAAATACCAGAACATAATGCAATATCAGCAAATGCAGTTTTTTTATTTTTATTTTTTTTATTATTATTATTTTTACTATTTTTATTATTTTTTTTTTCTCTTTTTTTCGTACGCTTACGTAATTTTATTCTATATACTGGTAAACATTACTTATTTTTTACTTTGTTCTTTATCTTTGAATGCTTGACTTCTCTTTGTAATACGAGCTTTCTTTTCTCTTTTTTCCTTACGGCCACCATGTCTCTTCTTACCGAGGCCACCAACGTTCTTGCCCTTTGTAGCACGTTCACCTTCAATAACTACTTTACCAAGTGTTCTACGATCAATTTTACCAAGTTGTTTGGCTCTTCCAACGACTGTTTTCTGTTTATCGTTTAATTTAGAGAATTTTTGACGCATAGTTTCATTATTACGTAGTGGTTTCTTACATCTGGTAATTCTTAATGATCTCTTACCCATTTTTTTACCATCAAGTAATAATGCTTTACTGACATAATTGGTATCTTTAAATTGAATAATTGCAAATCCTTTACCAAATGAAGTCTTGGAATCTCTAACAATACGTACGTTGTCAATAACATTTAAAACATCTTTTTTTTCTTCCTTAGTTATTAATTTATCATTAAAATATTTCCACAATGTTTCTTCCTTTTCTTGAAAGTCTAAATTCCCTACAAAAACAGACAATTTATTATCCTTCTTAGTTGGATGAGTCAAATGATCAACTCTTAAATGATGATCCCTATAAACAATACCATTCATTTTGAGTGCTTTTAAAGAATCTTCTTTAGTTTTAAAGACGACGTAACTGTTCATAACATTTTCTAAATCAACATCTTTTGCAATAAATGCAACTTTACGTGGGGCTGTTGTAGTTGAATGAATTGATCTAAACCTTATAGAATCAATTGCACTAGAATTTTCAGGAGTTTCAAGAAATTTGTTAATAAATTGCTTGAAATCTTTTGTTTCTCTTTTACTTGACATAATTAACGATGGTGCATTACCAACAAAAATTGTACGTTCTGCCTTTTCAAATTCTTTGTCTTTTAAATCAAGAATCTTTGCTGCACTTGCAATTTTAGATTTAGGTTCTTCTTTGGTACTTCCATTTTCTTCGTCTTCTTCCTTCTTATCGTCTTCACCCTCTGCATCACCATCCTGTTCCTTAATAGCATCTTCTTTTGCTTCTTCTTCCTCATCCAATTCTTCTTCTTCATCATCATCTTCATCCTCTTCATCATCATCATCTGCTAATAATCTCTCCATATAATTATCTTCTAAATCAGCATTTTCATCATTTGATGAGGATGATGTAGCAGTATTCTTCCTTTTCTTTTTTTCAGGGCCTTCTTCAACATCTTCTATTTCTTCTCCTTCCTTTTCTCTTAAATCTGATACATTTTCGGTAGTAACTTTAGCTTCGGCATCATCCTTTCTATCTTGTCTTTTTTTATCCTTTCTCTCTTTCTTTTTCAATTGAACGATTGTTCTCTTCTTTTCAGAAACCAACTTTTCGTTGTCAATAACACTCGGTTTGGAAAATAACCCTGAAAACATTTCTAATGGTATATGAATGCTGTAATATGCTTGTCTAACAGCTAAAAAAAACTTCTATTTTACCTTCAGATCTTGAAAAAAAAATTTTAAAAAAAAAAAAAAAAATTGAAAAATTAAAAAATAAAAAAAAAAACATGAAAAAAAAAAAATGAGAAAAAAATCGAGAAAAAAATCGACGCGACGCTTTTCAATACATCGTTTGGTTTTCTTATCTATCTATCGGTAAAATTGGGTTAGCCACATTTTGCAGTTATTTGCCATCATACAATTTGGTTTATTATCGACTGTTTACCTTTTTTTTCTGCCCTTTTTCCAAATTTCATATCGAACAAAAAAAAGATTTAAAAAAGACACACCATATGGGACAAAACGCTTCTAAACAGAATAATACTTCTAGTAAGGCAACTTATATTTCTGCTACTCCATTTGGTGAAGCCGATGACGAACTTATTTATAAGTTACAATCTATGCTATTAATTAATGGAGATGGTAGCGATGATGGTTCTGATACAGCAACTGATAAATCACTAGACTCACCAATTAGTGCAGCCAATTTAAAAGAATGGAGCAGTGAAATCATGACTGACCCAGCTAAAAAATTAGCCTTGAATTGCATGAACGGAAATGATATTGACAAGATTATTGCAAATACCACTAAAATGTCTCAGAACAACATTGACCTATTTAATTATAATGTTAAGTTTGAAGGTCATCCAATAACAAACCAAAAGTCATCCGGTCGTTGTTGGTTATTTGCATCAACTAATGTTTTTAAGGAATTTATGAAGTCAACTTATAACTTAGAAGATTTTGAATTCTCACAAAATTATTTATTTTTTTATGATAAACTGGAAAAATCTAACTGGTTTTTAAATAGAATTTTAGAATCTTATGATGAAGATATTGATTCTAGGTTTGTTCAATTCCTTCTTCAATTGCCTGAAAATGATGGTGGTCAATGGGATATGATTGTTAATTTGGTCAATAATTATGGTTTAGTTCCAAAATCAGCATTTCCAGATTCTGCTTCTTCTATTAGCTCCTCACGTTTGAATTATTTTGTCAACAACAAATTGCGTGAATTTGCAATAATTTTAAGAAATATGAAAAGAGAAGAAGCAGCTAGCTTGGAAAAGGGCGTGCCACCAAAATCAGATATTGCAACGGTTAAGAAATCAATGATGAAGGAAATCCACACTATTTTAAGTTTGACACTTGGTATTCCACCTGATCCAAATGACCCAATATTTTGGGAGTATAAAGATAAATTCGGTAATTTCCATAGAATTGAAACTACACCTCTGGGTTTTTATAATGATATTTTAGGTTTCAAAGCAGACGAACATTTTTCTCTTATTCATGATCCAAGAAATGATGAAGGTCTTTATACTGTTGATAAATTGGGTAACATCGAAGGTGGCAAACCAATTGAATACGTCAATACCTCTATTGATAACTTAAAGCAAGCAGCAATCTCGATGATTAAATCTAATGTCCCTGTGTTTTTCGGTTCAGACGTTGGTAAGTTTGAAGATGTTCAAAAGGGTCTTCTTGATGTTGAATCTTGGGATTATAATCTTGGTTTTGGAGTAGACATGAATATTTCTAAAAAGCAAAGATTATTAACTGGATCTTCACAAATGACCCATGCCATGGTATTGACTGGTGTTCATGTTATTGATGGTAAACCATTGAGATGGAAAGTTGAGAATTCATGGGGGGAATATGGTGAACATAAAGGTTATTTCATTATGAGCGATAAGTGGTTTGATGAATATGTTTTCCAAGTTGTTACCAATTCTTCTTTTGCCGGCAAAAAATTGACTGACATTTGGTTATCTAAAAATTATAAGGTTTTACCATATTACGATCCAATGGGTGCATTAGCCTAATCATAGAAATAATGATTTTCTGATCTAGTTTGAATTTCCAATTTCCAAGTTCTTTCAAATTTAATTTAGTTATATTTGGTTTAATTTTATTTTTCTATTTTTTCATTTTTTCATTTTTTCATTTTTTTTATTATTTTATTTCATTCTTTTATTAGAGTTTATAAATTATATACCAATAACCTTTTTAAATACACGCCTTTTGGCATTTTTACCCGTCTTCTTACCCTTTTCAATACCCATACCAACGATATTGGTAACGTTGGTTATACCTGGCACGTGAGAATGATGAGGATGGAGATAACTACTGTATATCCCACCATGGGCTGACTTGCTAGAGATAGCCCAATCAACACCAATTGTTTCCCACACGCTTATAGGAACAAATTTTGGCATTTTACGTCCATAAAGACATTGATCAACAAGCCAAGTACCAACAATAAATTCATCGCAGGTAAGTGTACAATCATCAAACTCGTCTCTATCAATAACCAGAAGATGACAGTAACATGTATTTTTATTTAGAGGGATATCGTTTTGCTTTGAAGCTGAAGATGGTAAGTTCCTCTGTATATCTGTGGATGTTCCTTTTAGAGTTGTTGTCGATTCTTGTATCGATAATTGCTTCTGTGCCTCTGGATTTTGTCCATGATTATCATGAGACTGTTCCTTTAAAATATTTATATCAACACGAGAAGCAGTTTCATTGGGTAATAAATTATCAAAGGCATCTTCTTTATCTTCAGCAGTGTTGTGTTCTAGCATATCTTTGTTTTCATGAATGGCGTCATCGGTAACTTCACCTTCAGCCTCTTTCTCAATTATATCATCTGCTGGTAGATTTAATGTAGCACTCGGTGACGATTCTTTATCGCCCATCTGCTTTTCAGGATTATATGCATTTTTCAATGTGAAATCGTTGTTGAATAGTTCTTCATCTTCATATTCATCTTCATCATCAATAATGGGTTGAAAATCTACTGTTTCTTCGTTCGCTAAATCATTGGGTAACCACTCCTTGTCTCCACTTGCTATACATCTGATCCACCTACGTTTTCTATCATCTAATACTAGGCTCCACAACTTTTTCAAGGTATCTTCATCAAGTTTGGATCGTAACCAAATCTCACGAACTACCAAACCATGGATTCTTTCACGGGGTGAAGAATACGTATTTACAAATTTAGATAATGATATCTCATTAGTCCCAATTCCTGGACATTTTGCAGCTGAAGCTGAAAAATCAGTATTTTCATTGATTCCGTTTTGCATTGAGATATTACCATTAGAACCGCTAACATTTTTCAATTTAGATTCAGAATCTATCATTGCTAAACGAAAATCTAAATCAATATATACACCTTTATTAGCGGCAAAAACACCTTCATATCGTTTCCTTTCTTCTGTACTGATTACATCAAGATTCCCACGTTCATGACTCTTCCATGGTTTATCTTCATTAAATTCTGTTTTGCTTTTTCGACCTCTTCCAAACCCACCTTTCTTATCGTTATTTCTCAAAGTTGTTCGAAAAACCAATGGTTGTGGTAATGTATTCGAACTATGCTGGAATAAACCATTACTAGTGCCATTTCCATTTAACAGGTTAGTTAAAGAAGATGTGTTTTCATTGTGTAATAATGAAAAACTATCTGATTGATGATTGAATGACGATGAATATAGAGAGGGACTAGTTGCTAATTGATTTGTTGCAATATTGTCAGTAGATGACATTAAGGAATCATTTACACTGAACTGACTAATTTGTTGAGGTAAAATAGATGTAGAGTGTGATGAACGAGTATCATAAAATCTCTGGTTATTAACTTCGTCAGTCGATGGCCCTTGAGAAAAAAAATTAGAAAATTTTTGAGATTTTGATAAATGTTGTTTATGATAGTCTTGTGTTTGATATTGCTGATCTAAAGTAGGCATAAAGGAATGCAGATTTTGTTTTGGACTTGATGATGAACTTGTTTTGTCAAATTCGGGAGATAAAATTGATATATTATCTTTGTTTTGGTATGGAACATCTGATATATCATGACGTATGATGCTTGATTGGGCTGACAGTAATGATGGAGGTGGTTTTCTGGTTAACTTTGTATTCGGTCCATTAGATGCTGATTTTATATGGTTAAAATTATTTTGTAACTGTGATCTTGATGATGCGTCATCAGGTCGTAACGTAGGATAAGTAATTGAAGATGTTGAAGATGACATTCCAGCAGTAGCAGGTCTTTTCACTAACTTTGGAGATGGATTACTTGAAACCAAAAGTGATGGGGTAATTTTAGCTACTGAAGCAGCAGCAGCAAGAGCAGTGGAAGATGAAGATTGATTAATATTATTCCATGTGCTGCCTGAATTTGGGACGGCTTTTCTATCAAGATTATATTTATAATTTTTGGGAATATTTCTGTTTTGAGTGTCACTTAATGACCCATCTAACGGATTTTGCAAATAAAATACAGTGGGAGATGCAGTGTATGAGTATCCTATTGAAGTTGGACGAGTTGGTTTTATTTGATGAGTTGCAGACGAAGCTTTACCATTATAAACCTGTCTTGGTGTTCCTTTCAAAGAATCTGACAGAAAAGAAACTGCTGCTGCAGCCTGTGCTGCTTCACTGCTTGTTAAAACTGAGTTTTTGTTCCCATTAGAAGCCATAATACAACCATAAACAATTCAAAATGTTAATATGGGCTCGATTGTAACGTATCCGGGTCAGTATTACGACTAACGTGAACAAAATTTGATTTCAATATGGAATATGAAATAAAATAGAACAATTTGTAATTATTATTGTATATAAAAAATGCAAGATCAAGAAATAGTAAATAATTAAAGAATAAAAAAAACAGAATAATCCAAACACATAAATCTCTAGGGCTTAGAAACAAACAACACAAAAATATTGTTATCTAATTGACATGAATAAGGGAAAAAAGGAGAAAATGAGAAACAAAGTGGTGCACGGATTAAATGTTTTTTATTTTTTTTTATTTTTTTTTTATTTTTTTTTTTCTATTTTTGAAAAAGTTTTCATGTAAAAAGAAAAGATTTTTTTTTTTTTTGTTTGATTAATTTCCTTTTCTTTAATAGGGGAATTCAATTTATTTGAAACTAGAAGAAAGCGTATAAAATGACCTCTGAAGAAAAAGAATCATATGCAACTGACAAGGCAAAGTTGGCGTTCTCTGAACAACATTACTTTTCTTCTTATGACCATTTTGGTATTCATGAAGAAATGTTAAAAGATCGTGTCAGAACTTTATCATATAGAAATGCTATTATGAAGAACAAACATTTATTCAAAGACAAAATTGTTCTTGATGTCGGTTGTGGTACTGGTGTTTTATCTATGTTTGCAGCTCAAGCTGGTGCTAAACATGTTTTAGCTGTTGATATGTCAAATATTATTGAAATGGCTCAACAAGTTATTGATTTGAACGGCTTTTCTGATAAGATCACACTTTTTAGAGGTAAATTAGAGGATGTAAAACTTCCATATGATAAGGTTGATATTATTATTAGTGAATGGATGGGTTACTTTTTATTGTATGAGTCAATGTTAGATACAGTTTTAATCGCAAGAGATATGTATTTAAAGGAAGGTGGTTTAATATTCCCTGAGAAAGCAAGTATTCATGTTGCTATGCTTGAAGATGAAGAATATAAAAATGAAAAAATTCATTTTTGGGAGGATCCAATGCAATTATATGGTTTCGATTATACACCATTTGTCAAGGTTGCAATGGCTGAACCTTTAGTTGATACAGTTGATAATGGAAATATTGTTACAGGTCATTATAAACTTATTGAATTTGATCTTAATACTGTTAAAATTGAAGAACTTGCATTCCACAAAACTTTCAAATTAAAAGCTACCAGAGATGATAAAATACATGCATTATTAGCTTGGTTTGACTGTGATTTCCCATCTGATACAAAGGAAAATGTTGTTACTTTTTCAACTGGTGCACATGCTACTTATACACATTGGAAACAAACAGTTTTTTACCTTAACCAAGTTTTAGATGTTAAAAAGGGTGAAATCATTACTGGATCACTTGCATCTAGGCCAAACAAATTTAACAACAGAGAATTAGACATTGAACTTGAATGGGATTTTGAGGCTAGCGGTAAGGATGACTCCCGTAAACAATCAGGCAAGCATAACTACTTTTTGCGTTGATAACATTATTGTTCGATATTGTGTAGTATTAGTTATAAAACCAAAACAGAAAACTTTGTTACGTAACTTAAAACTCCTGAAAACAAACAAAAACGTTGTTTTGTTGTAAATATGTAATTAGAAGGGTTACGTCGTATATCTAATTGTCCATTTATATATATTTATTTAATATAAACGTTCCTTCATAAAAGTGTAAAAACATATGTCAGTACGTAGAGCATTCCATTTTTCAATATCAATTGAAATCAAATTTGCAAAATCCTAAAAACAAAAATAGATAATAACTCATCATCATTATCTATAGTGAGAGTATTCATATGGTGATAAGCCACTAGAGCCTGTCAACTTGAGAATGTGAGCATATAATATTCTATAACCATCATTTGGTGGTGACAACTGATCAATGCTTAAAAATTTGTGAATTAAGCACATTAATTGTGCCACTCAATTAATGTGAAAGATTTCCTCTTTTTTATTCTCTATCAACATTGGTTCACCCAATATTTATATTATTACTTCTGGTACTTTTTCCAATACTAGTAATAGCTATCTTATGTTCCAATCACAGTTACAGCTTCCTACTTATCACTATCAGATAAACTTGGTAGTACTGATGAAAATTTCTCTCTGTGTTAATCCTATGATATCACTTCCATTAAAAGCTTTGACGGCTAATACTGGTAAAAATGAAATGAATAGTATAAATAAAGAAAAACTTTTTAGAGTTATTAAACAGGTTAATATTGTAAATTCCTCAGATGTCAAAATTCGCATATGAGATACTCCATATTAGCCGGTGTCTAAAAAATACTTAATATGGGATCAAGTATTGGACTTTGATTCTTGTTATCTTAAAACAGATGATTTGCCAAAAGCAATATATTTTAAAAATGATAGGAACAGTTAGAGTAACTGGAAATAGGAAATGAAAAAGAGGAGGTTAACGATGATATATCATGTATGAGAAAGTGCATGTACTTTGTTACTGGTGAAAACCAAAAAAACTATTGCAAACAACCGTTTAAAACCTATAAAGCGGTGGATATATAACTCAAACCCAGCTTGATAAACAATAGAAAAGTTAACGAATAATAACAATAAAAAGCAGTAAATCTGAATTTCCACCGGATTGAGTAAAAATTATTTGGCTTGCGTCTTATGCACAAAGCGTAAAGTGCGAGCCTGATTTAAACCGGTTTAACGAAATTTAGTAGAACGATTGATTGATTCTTGATGTCAGGAGGGAAGGAGTGGGGTACAATACTGGTATGGAACAATTTTTGATGTGGATGGGTGTGATTCTGAAAATCATTTAAGTGTAATGAATTTTTATATAAGTCATAGAAGTCAAAGTTATATTAAAAAATGTGAATAGTAAATAAAGAAATTATAAAAAAAATAATTAGAGAAGGTTTTGAAAGAATAGAAAAGAGGGATAAGGGAGCCAAACGTACAAAAATCAAAAGAAATAAGAAAAAAGTAAACAAAGTAAGTAATAATATCGAAGGACAAAATTTGAAAAATGAAAGCCTCGATTTGACAATTATGTTCCAAGTAATTGGCAAATGGATTCATACATTTTTAAAAAGTGTGCTATTTTCAACATTTTTTTTCTTTTTTCATATTAAGCTAAGTTATACCAACTCAAATCTGACTGTTCCAAGGTCAGGTTGAAGTAGATAAATTTATGCTGAAAAAAATATGAAGAAAACAAAAAAAAACGAGCAGACATCAATCAGAAATTACCTAAAGCATAAGAAGATTCCTTTGGTTCATGGACATCTAATGCATAGAAATAAGATACATCGCCAACCAAATCTAAATTACCCGTTGGATTATAATTACAAACAACAAAGTATCCAAGATATGAATCACAATATTTGTAGCCACAACCAACTTCTGTTGTAGTACTCCACACCAATTGAGTAAAATGACCAGTGGCAAGTGAAAATCCTGGTGTAGAGTAATCGTAATATTTAATCTCATCAAACCATCCACTAACACCATCAGCATCCTCAAATGAATAACCAAGTGATAAATTTTCACCCAAATAGTTACCCTCGTATTGATTGTTAGAGTGTGTTAATGATCCACTACATGTGTAAGAGTCAGCATATGATTGAGCAATTGCTTGAATGTCTGTATTCCATGTAAGAGGAGAAGTATCAACCATTAAAGATCTGAAGTAATTGTGTTTTGCCAAATAATAACTTTCAAAATTCCAAGTTGAAGATGTTGAAGATGTGGAAGATGTAGAAGATGTAGAAGTGCTGGTTAAACTGGTGGATGTAATAGTTGAAGAGGTTGAAGAGGTTGAAGAGGTTGAGCTGGTTGAGCTGGTTGAGCTGGTTGAGCTGGTTGAGCTGGTTGAGCTGGTTGAGCTGGTTGAGCTGGTTGAGCTGGTTGAGCTGGTTGAGCTGGTTGAGCTGGTTGAGCTGGTTGAAGGTGTTGAAAAGGTTGAAGAGGTTGAGCTGGTTGAGCTGGTTGAAGGTGTTGAACTTGTTGAAGAAGTTGAGCTGGTTGAAGGTGTTGAGCTGGTTGAACTAGTTGAAGAAGTTGAAGAGGTTGAAGAGGTTGAAGTTGTTGAAGTTGTTGAAGTTGTTGAAGAGGTTGAGCTGGTTGAAGTTGTTGAAGGTGTTGAACTTGTTGAAATTGTTGAGCTGGTTGAGCTGGTTGAGCTGGTTGAATTTGTTGAAGGTGTTAATGCTATTGATAAAGTTGAGCTAGTTGATGATTCAGTATTCAAAATTGGTGTAGTGACGGAAGACAAAGGACTCGATGAAATTGCAGTTGTTGAACTAATAGTAGATGAAGGTTCAGTTGTAGTACTTTGAACAACAATACCTGGATAAGGAATATTAACTGTTGCATACGAAGTTGAAATAACAGTGCCTGCAGCACAACTACTTTCTGAAACTAAAGCAGACGTAGAAACTGCTGATAATGAGAGTATAATTGAAGATACCAATGCCAATGATAACTTCATGTTGTAATTTATCTATTGAATATTTTTTATATTAAATTATAAAATACGTGTATAAGGAGAAAAAAAGTCAGATCAAACAAAACAAAATAAAAATATATATAAACTTTAAGGAAACTAAATCTAAAAAGAAATTAAAAAGAAGGAATTAAAGTATAGATTAAAAATCCAATGAGGGAAGGGTATGAATAATATGGATTTTACATCAACAGAGGTATTTAGGGCATTTTGCAAAAAAAATAGAAAAAAAATTATTTAAACAACAACGTTGCTTGGATGTAGAAGAGACAATCAAAGACGGAGCTTAATCGGATGATTAGCAAGTAGACAATAGAAACTAATAAACCTTTTGTTATATTTTAAAAAATAAATACCAAAACAATAAGGCGGCGTTAAGATCCTAAAAGGAAAAAAAAGACCGCTCCTATTATGCTAAAGAAAAAAAAATTAAAAACAATGTGTCTAAAACTAATTTGTTCACTTTATTTAAACTATAGATAATTGCTGTAGATCATTTGAACACTTTGTATTATGATAATTTGTGAATGGTTTCTATATGTTTCTTTCACCTAGCCTATATAAATATGATTTAATATAAAAGTTATTTACTTGATCATTTACTACTACTGATCCTACTACAATTCTAATGTTAAAATATGCTGAGAACAGATAGGTGTATATTTTCAAGAGCAATCCCGGTGTGGCTGGGTACGCGGAAATCTTTCATAAGCAGGCATAGTTTTCCAAAATAGTGCAAGATGTCAACAAAAGAATTATGGGTGGCTGGCCGAGTAAACCATTCTAGTTAAATTAGGTAGTCTACGCGAAGCCCAATTCCTTCGTTAAAGACGCGATTCTACCCGATCCTTGGAAATGGTGTGATTAAAATACATTTTAATTGTTCTGATATTTCCCGTTTGGGAATATTTTGTGCGACATTTCAGTAGCGTACGAAATTTTTAAAAACTTAACCCGACATTGACGTCCTAAGCACCAAAATATCTTCTATTTTCCAATTTTAGGATTTTTAGTTTTACGTAGCACCTCTTATAAAAATATTTATTATTACTTCATGACAAAAATTTCTTTATACATACCTAGTATTAACTAGAAGTGTAATCCATTTTAAATAAATAATTAGCCAATATAGTTTATTATTGAAAAATGAATTGACTATCAAAAGAGTTAAACTCAAAAAGGTAATGTAAAAGATTTACAGATCAGAACTAAAATAATAAACTTCCATCTTATTCTTCTCCTAAAATAAATTAAGAATTAAATACCGGTTTAAAAATTTCACGATCTGTAGCGCGCTGAATTTATTTGTGTTGAAGGGGAAATGAAAAAAAACGCGAAATTTGAAATTTTTAGTGTAAAAAATTTAGTCTACGGATCAATCGTAACAAGTAATATGTAACCATAAATAGCGTCCGGCTAAGAATTTCTAACAGATTGGTAATTAGAAGATTGTTAGGGTTTAGATTTATATGAGCAATAAAAACCCTAACAGTCATTCCTTTTTTTCGTAAAAACGTAGAATTTTTTGTAGACCAGAAGATCTTCGTATTTGTGAACCGATGGAAGAATAAAAAAAAGTTTTCAACCTTCCGTCAAAAAAAAAAGTTTAATACTTTCGTATAGAACAAAAGTTAAACGCTATAGAACAAAAAAGTTCGACGAAATAATACTTAAAAAGTATAATAAACACGGAATAACAATCCAGAAAAAAAAAAAAAAAAAAAAAACAGAAATTAAAACTGGAAAAATACAGCCGTGCCATTACTACATTTTAGTTGCTCTTTTTTGGATATTCTCATATACCCATAATATGGTAATATCTTATCTATTTTCAAACTCGATTGATTTTTCTGTCATATCCTATTATCCCAAAACAGATTATAAATTGAAAAAAAACAATACAATTATGTTTACTTGACATCTTGGAAGATCATATTGCGTCACCATTAAAACATAAAACTTATATTTCAAGTTATTTTGTTGAGAATATTTTCTTCACATCTTAAAAATATTTTGAAATTCTTCGTAAAAAATATTGCTTTGTTATAATCATCTTTTAATAATAAGCAACTGAAACTTTTTACTTTCATATTTATAAATTAAAATTTATTATTTATTGGTCATTGAAAACAAACGTCTTCAATGAAACATATCTGTAAATAACTGATAAATCTAATACGCGTGGTTTTTGAAGATTTTATTGCTAGTACTAATGGCTGGTTACTAGTTACACAGTTGTGGCTAACGTATACTTTAAATAATTCAAAATCGATAAATTTATATTAATTTTAAGTGTAGACTATTAAAAAATGCAAAAACATCAATTCAATTTTTTTTTAAAAAAAATAAGAGCATGAGGCCCAAGACACCTTTCCTGTTCAAGAATGACACTAAAATACCTGGTATGAAAAAGAGAGATTTAACCGCCAACCCAATTCTAAACTATACATTTTTCTCACCATATCTTTGTTCGAAGACTAATTGTTATACACTCATTCTTTCACATTGTTTTCAGCTACAAGCTAAAGTAATCTAAACGTTATTAGATCATGAATTTTAAGTAATCGACCAATTAGCAACACGTTAAGTAAAATACTATATATTTCTCAAAGGACAATTTCCCAATTTAGAATCATTTAGACATGAAAAATGCATTTGATTAAATTAAAAATACAAAAATTTTTATAAACGATTTTTGCTAAAAGGAAATCTGAATACAACTATGAGATGCTGCATTAATTCAGGAGTTATTGACATTATGATGTATACCACGGCAGCAATGTCATCACACGGGTAAGCTATTACCCTGTCCTGCTGTTTAATTTTTATTGACGTAAGAATATTATAGTGATAAACTCAAATTCCCAGACGCCTAAATACAACATCCCTATACCAACTTAAATCAACATGACTTTATAAGCGCTCTATTAAAGTCATTACATGGTTTTTCCTCAAGTTCAACCAATCTAAGATGCTGTTCATTTTTACCTTTCGCCACGCCTTTCACATATCCGCATAAGAAATTCCCAAAATACCAAACTAATAAAACCACAACTAAAAATATCCTATTCATTTTTCCAATACTATCCAACGCTTCATTAACTAATCTCCCCAAAACCTGCATAGCCAATTCACTATAAAAAATTTTCCTGAAATGATTAGTTCGCCCTTCACTAAAACATATAAGCCATTCCAAGCATTCATTTTTCAATGCAGGTAATTGACCATATACATCACATTTATTAACATTGTATTCATTTCGGCATTGCTCCTTTTGAAAATTTTCCCTTATAATTAGTTTCTCATATTCCATTGATATATCCTTTGTAATTTGCCTTACTATTAAATATATAATCCCAATAAGTAAAGAGTAGTTTATACTACGCTTAACTTGTTCAAATATCTTTATCCCCTTATATTCACCATTAATTTTTTTAGCATTGTCATCTTCATAATCAGAATTGTATATGTAGTGATCTGAAAATTTACCTTCAGGATTTCCCGCTACTATATTGTAAAAATGATTGTGAATAATCACATTCTTATCATTATACTTGTCGGGGTATGATGGTACATTATTCATAGAATTGAAGTTCACAATAGGTGCTGCATCATTATCAATTTCTTCGGTGTTTCCTTTTTCACTGTCATTTTCATTTTCATTTCCATTTTCATTTCCATGTGTAGTCCTTGAAAGACCAACAAGATATCCTTGGCTTTCTGGGCGTAGAATTTTTCGTAGCAGAGATTTCGGTCTGGATTCTACCACATCCAATCCTCTCTTATCCTTTATTTCATTCTCGCCCTTGGACTCACTGATATCAATATTTATATTGTCGCCGTCTTCTTCGTTGGGTATTAATGTATTCTGCAGTCTTTGCCTCAAACCGTCTGTATTTACTAAACTTTCTTCGTATTCTACTGAAAAATTGTCCTCTGTATAATCCCTCATACTTATATCATCATCTGATATCATGTGAAAATCGGTGTCCATGTTTTCGGAAGTAAATTTCAATTTATTTGTCAAATCATATAAAATTTGATGATCGATAGCATTTCCACTTGTGTTGTAATGAAAATCCATTATGTTATGAATAAAATCGGATACAGTAATTGATCCATCCCAACCATCAAAGACACCTCTAATTTTGACACTTGGAATGAGAAAAAAAAGAGAAAAAAAAAAGTAAACATGATTTTAATACGTGAAAATTATTTTTTTCTTTCCTATTTCGCTTAATCTTTTTTTTTTTATTTTTTTTCAGAAGAAGATTTTTTTCCTTTTTTTTTTTTCCTTTCTTCATTTCTCCTACTGCTTCATAAAGTTATAGCAGTATAGTTTTGATATCATTAATAAACTCCAACTGATTCGATATGGGTTCGACAAGAAAAAAGAAGGAAAAAAAGAAGGATTTTGTGAAGCCAAAGTTAAAGGTTGGTAAAACAGCAGCTAAATCGGCTAATCACACATCTACAGAGTTCAAGGCGAAGAAAATCACAATTTCTTCAACGACAAAAAATTTTATATCAGGTGGTTCAAGCTCAACAGAATATTTAAAAAAGTTGTCGGTGGTGAGGAAGACAACCACCAATTTGACGTCTAGAAAAGAAATTTTGGCTGAATTTTTAGAGCTTTTGAAAAGGGACCCATTCCAAGAACAACATCCAATACCTTTAGATGAATTGCTCAAAGTGCTCCGGATGTTATTTTTGGATCAATCCAAAAAAATTAGAACTGATTCCAGAGAAATATTAGCCGAACTTATTAAAAATCATAATAATCTAATTATTTTAAACCATGACTCTTTGATGTTATTTATTTTTAGTGCGATGACACATCTAAAACCAACCATTAGACAAGATTCTATATATACGCTAAGATTAATTCTTGATGGAGGAGAAAGATTGAAGCAACTCACTATTGCAAATTATTGGATTCGTGTGTGGAAAAACATTCTTGTTTTAATGAACTGGAAGAAGGAAAATAAATCATATGTTGATTCTAATGATTTCAAAGATTATGATGGTATGAGATTTGAACAGTTGAAATTTTTAAATGACTTCCTTCTAGCAGCTTGTTTTTATCAAGATCTAAATTCAAATGGCAAAGACGGGGAAGAATTTGACAGAGTCATTCAACAGCATGGTTTACTACCAATGTACATGATTAAACCAAATATGGGGATGTTGTATCGAAATTTAAAACTATTTGGAAATGTGAGCATTGTTTCAAATGCTGCGAACAAACCAAACATGGGTGATAGTGGAAAAGATGTGGATGATAGTAATAGTTTGGACGACACGATGTTATGCGAGGACATAAATGATAGAATAAAAGTTTTTGTAGAAGGCTTTTACGAATCCGTTCATAATGGATTGGTTGATTTCACCAAAGTAGAAGATCAAAAGTTGGTAAATGAGTCAAACAAGTTGATCAAACTTGTTGAAGAGCTCAAGGTTAAGTATGATGAAATTTCAGACTAGGTAATTTTAAAATTTATATTAAAACTATTTAATTATTTTCGTATTGTGTGATTTTTGATATTGTATGCGATTTATCTATATATCCATATCTTCAATTTTTTGAGATTAATTTATTGTTGTCTTTTCGAACTCGATTCTTCAGGTGCTTCATCCGAATCTGACGACGAATCTGAATCTGAATCTGAATCTGAACTAGAATCTGAACTAGAATCTGAGTCGGAATGTGAATCACTAGAACCGCTGGAATCAGATTCGTCACTTTTATTGTCAGACTTCTCACATCCAAATTTAACAACCTTTTTTGAGGTGATCTTTTCTTTCGTGATATAAAATGTGGGAAACTCTATAATCAAACGTCCAAATAATGTATCTGAAAGTTTTGCTGATAATGGAATGTCAATAAATACATTTTTTTCGAGGTCCTTCATTAAAATCTTGTATTTCTCAAAATCATCATCTTTAGAATCGACCCAATCATTAGGTATTATACTCTCCAAACTAGAAGATTCATTTGCTCTATACTTGATGTACTTCTTTAAAACATTGAACTCCGAATCTATTAACAACCATTCAATTGTCCAAAACCAATTGGTACCTTTTCCTCCACTTTTATTACATTTCCCACGTTCCATTCCAAAGGGGACCTTTTTCACGCGTACACCTCGCTGCGGAATCCATCGTTGTTGATTCGTATTGTTCGAATGTGTATTCTTACCTCTACCAGATTTCATAATTTTAATTTCATTCCTTTTACGCTTGGTTAGTTCAAGCGATCGATTCATTTTTAACAAAAAATTATAATCTCTTTGCACATCTTCCTGGGCTATCTCTTTCTGTTTGATGTATGTGTCTCTTGTCCCTAAAGTCGTATCACTTAATCCTGAACACGAGTTTAGGATTTTGTGTTGTTTGAAACAATTTAGAGAACAGGTGTGTGCTTTGCATCTTGGACATGTGTATTTCGACAATTGTTCGCTACAGATCTCACAAGTTGGCTGTACTTTCTCTGTCATCATCTTCCCAAAATAAGAAGTTCAATTCCAAACCTGTTAAACCCTTAGTTTCACACCAAAATCAAACCTTTTTCCAAACCCGGTAAAAAAATTTTTTGTCAATTCATGTCATCAAAAAAAAAAAAGAATGAAAAAAAAATGTGCTGACGTAAAACAGATTGACGCGTAAGTAAATCAAAAGTGGCTACGTTCATCTGGGTTGTTGACGAGAATGTTAGTGATCTTTTTTAGTGAAACTTTGAATAGAAATCTGTACATTAAGTATATTGATCAGTAAAGATGTCTCTTTGGGCAGATAAGTACAGGCCGAAAACATTGGCAAAACTGTCATATCATGAAAATGTTACTGAACAATTAACAAAACTGGCAGATGCAGGTGCTAATTTTCCACATTTATTGGTCTATGGACCATCTGGGGCTGGTAAAAAGACGAGAGTTATGTCTATGTTACGTCGATTGTACGGTAATGGATCGATTGATAACTTAAAAGTGGACGTCAAAACATTTGTTACTTCATCAAACAGAAAATTGGAATTTAATGTTATATCAAGTCCAAGCCATATTGAAATTACACCAAGTGATATGGGCAATAATGATAGGGTTGTTATTCAAGATTTGTTGAAGGAAATTGGACAAACTGAAGCGCTTGATTTTTCAGGATTATTTCATATAGCTAAAAAGGAAAATAGTAGCACTGGTTTTGATGGTAATGTTGAAGGAGATGAATCACATACACAACCACAACGCAAATTCAAAATTGTTATTATTAATGAGAGTGAAAAATTAAGTCGAGATGCACAAGCTGCCTTAAGAAGAACTATGGAAAAATTTAGTGGAACTATTCGTTTAATTTTAATATGTGATAGTACATCGAATATTATTGATCCAATTAAATCACGTACACTTGGAATTAGAGTTGGATTACCTGACAAAGATTCGATTAGGAATGTTTTTGAAAATATTTTAAACAACGAATCTGATGCAAAGAGATGTTTTCCAGAGGATTGGGATGAACGCTGTATTGTTTTTGATCATATTATTCAAGAATGTGATTATAATTTAAGACTTGGTATCATGATGCTCGAAGCAATGTATATGAATCATGATTTGATTAATATAAATACACCTGTGATTAAACCAGATTGGCAGCTAGTAATCGAGAGTTTAGCCAAAGGAGTTTTGAAAGACAGGTCTGTTGCAAGATTAACGACCTGTAGAACCATATTATATGAATTATTATCACATGCTATACCAGGTAAATTATTACTTGAGAGATTAATGTTTCATTTTATCAAGTTAATTGATGATTATGGTGAAATCCGTCGTAATAATAACGTTAAACTGGAAATTGTTGATGCTGCTGCATTGTTTGATGAAAGACTTACATTAGGTAGTAAAGATATATTTCATTTAGAAGGTTTTATTACTCGTGTGATGGTCATCCTTGAGACGGATATAAGCAATTAATAATTTGTTTTAATAATAAAGTAGTATTGTAATAAAACTTACATATATTTATATATACAGTAGATGAGAATATTGTAAAAGTGATCACTTACGACCAGTAAATTTAGAAAATTCAGGATCTCTAGATTTTAAGAAATTTGCATATTCTCTTGTTGGGGTTTCCTTTGCCTTTTCAAGGTAATTAACATCTGCTTCTTCTTTGACATAAGAAAATCCAGATCTAGCAGGAGTATCCTTGTCAATAAACTCCCAGATCCCAGGTAACTTTTCACAAGCTCTTCTAAGTGAATCTTTTGCCGCGTGACGATGCATTCCATCAACTTCAAAAACAACCTTACCAGTTGGAACTCTAGCTGCCCAATGATCAAAAGGACCTTTACCTTTACCCATACGTGTTGCATTACCTTTGATACAAACTGCAACATTTGTACAAAGTCTCTTCCAAAGAGTACCTTGATTTTTCTTGACGAATCTGACGAGGACATTATCAGCAGCTTGAAGTTGAGCAGCTGTCACTCTTAGTCCTTCACTCTTGAGACGCATACCGTATGTACCAAATTCTAATGTAGTACCCTTGGTGGAACCACCGGTACGAACAGTAACTCTACCCTTTTGTTTCTTTTGAACTTGTTTGTATCTTGGGGCAAGTTCATGACCAAATCTCTTGGCACTTGGTTGTGAAACTCTTGCAGAGAAAATCCTCGACACTGATGCAAACATCACGGCAAATTTATTGATTAAAGAAGACCTCAAAAGATAACTCGGTATATGCCTACCTATATATTACACTCATCTAACCTTCAATCCATTTTTCATCACTTCTGTCCATCTTCTTCTCCCTCATTTTTTCTCACTTCTCATCCCACAGAAAAAAAAAAAGAAGGAAGAAGAAAAAAAAAACACGGCTGGTGCACAGAAGTAACTTTAATTCAAGAAATTGTTGAGATTGTCCATACAACAATAATAATAATATAACAGGAATGTTTCATAGATGGTATTTTTTATTAGAATTAGAATTCAGTGATTATTCTTACAGTTGCCCTGTTATAGAACAGATTATAAAGTATTATGGTGTTGATTGCAACGGTTGCTAATATCCAGAGAGCTGTTATTCAAAAGATTGGATTAGTTGCTACGATTCGTTCATTTAGTAACTCACATTATAATTCAAACACTTTTAAAGTCCTCGATAGTGAGTACAACATTGATGAATGGACAAATGCTACACCACGTATTCTCTCTTTAGTTGGTAGAGATTTGCATAAAAATCCAAACCATCCCATTGGTATTTTACGTTCTTTAATCGAAAACAGATTTAATGGTTTAGGTTATACAATGTATGGTGATATGAAGCCCAATGTTTCAGTTCATGAAAATTTCGACGTTTTAGGATTCCCAGCTGATCATGTTGGTCGTTCAAAGAGTGATACTTATTACCTGAATAAAGATAATTTATTGAGGACCCATACATCAGCACATGAACATGAATGTTTTGTTAGTTGTAAAACCCCTGGATATTTTATCTGTGGTGATGTCTATAGAAGAGATGAAATTGATCGTACACATTATCCAGTCTTCCATCAAATGGAAGGTGCTAGAGTTTGGAAAAGGGGTGATTTTAAATCGGAAGATGAATTATTGTCAAAAATCCAAGCTGATATTGATGCAATACCAAAAACCAATTTGATCGTTGAAGATGTTGGTTACAATCCAGTTGAAAATCCAAAACAAGATTTCATGACTGTCAAAGAAACAGATTTAGTTTCTCAACATTTAAAACGTACAATTGAAGTTTTAGTTGATGCAGTTTTCAATGAAGCTAAAAAGGCAGCAAAATTAGCGGGTTCAACTGAAGAATATTTAAATGAACCATTAAAGGTTAGATGGGTTGAAGCTTATTTCCCATGGACTGCACCATCATGGGAAATTGAAGTTTGGTGGAAAGGTGAATGGTTGGAATGTTGTGGTTGTGGTGATGTTAGAAAATTGGTTTTAGATAATTCAAATTTAGATAATTCAATTGCATGGGCTTTTGGTATTGGTCTTGATCGTATTGCGATGTTATTATTTGGTATTCCTGATATTAGACTCTTTTGGTCACTTGATGACAGATTTTTAAATCAATTCAAACAAAATCAAATTTCAATTTTTAAACCATATTCTAAATATCCTGGATCGGTAAGAGATATTTCGTTTTGGTTACCAAAGGATGAAGCTGGTAAATTTTTGAAATTACATGAAAACGATCTGATGGAAATCGTCCGTGAAAATTCCGGTGATCTTGTTGAAAGCGTCAAATTAGTTGACGAATTCGTACATCCAAAAACAGGTAAACATTCACAAACATATCGTGTTAATTACCAATCAATGGATCGTAACATCACAAATGATGAGGTTAATGTAATGAATGAAAAAACTCGTGATGAACTTGTTCAAAAATACGGTGTTCAATTGCGTTAATTGCCAATAGAAAATGTAATTGTTTTTTTTCCACGTTATTTTTCCCTGTACATACTACACACTTTATAGAATATGAAAAATTGTTAAATTGATTTTCTTTCTTATTTATATATGTATATACTTATTTATTTAGTTCTTTATTTTTCTTTTTTTTTAGCCTACTTCTTATCATTATCCATAGCATCAGATTTTTTGAGATGATTAGTTGCAAAAAAAAACCATCACTTGATTATTGATGAAAAGAGCTGTGGTCATCTGGACTTGAACATCTACGTCCTTTAAAGCCACTAAAGGTTAAATTTATGCTTTTCTGATACTCAATTATACCTTTAGTTGAAATACCACGATAAAAATTCACATTTGCCTCATTGCGAAGCAAATGGTCAACGGTACTTCTTGAATTTCATGCAAGTCTTCAAATTTTCTTCTCTTTCTTGTTTTAAATGGCAAATGTTGCAAACGCTCCAAAATTATCACAGCAGATTATTCAGCTTAGTTTCTTCTTTTATTTTCTGTTAGATGAACAGAAATTTTACTACTAGCTTTTCTTTTAGCAAAGCCATTGACTAAATTTCCGGTAAACAGTGGCAACACTGAAATGAATTTTTCTTGAATCACTTGATTTGATAGTTTCAACTGCAGCATTTTAAATTAAAAATTTACTCTTGCTTTATGATAATAATCACAAGACGTTACCGAGCATCTAGCAGTAGGTCTCAACTAATAGATTCAAGAGATTTATAGTAAATAAACAAACCTATTATGAGACGCTTTGTAAATATCTGATAGATGATGGTATTTACGTAAGCACGGTGTAATTATTCATGTCAATTCCCTGATTGAGAGAGTTCGGAGTTCAAAACTTCAAGTAATCCAAAAAAAAAAATAAGCCACTGTACTTTCTAAAATATACAGAGATCATTTGTATTATCCTTGTCAAGCAACAAGTCTTGAAAAGGTGAAGTTTTATGCTTCAAGGAAAGGTGCTCGTTACAGAGATATCTGTGAACGGAAGAAAATTTCATCTTTCTCGATGTTCTCAATCGGGCAATTCAATGCGGGAACTGATGAGAAGCTTACAAATTGTCAAATTATTCATCTTCTTTTTCCTTCGAAGGCGTATTGATCAAATTACTTCTTGTGTTTGATAGAACAAAGGATTTAATTTGAGTTACCAATAATTGAACAATAGGGGAAACTTTAATATGTCTGATAAACCTGATATTATCATCATTTATGGTTCAGAGACTGGAACGTCACAAGATTTTGCATATTCATTAGCACATCGATTACGTTATCTAAGTCTAAAACCACTTGTTTGTGCAATGGATTCACTTGATTTAAAGCTACTATTTGAAGTTTCGACACTTTTGATGGTGTGTTCTACAACAGGACAGGGTGAGCTACCAAGAAATTGCAGGAATTTCTTTAGATTCTTGATGCGTAAGAACCTACCTTCAAATTTCCTTGAACATTTGAAATTTTCAACTTGTGGTTTAGGTGATTCATCATATGTAATGTACAATATGGCAATTAGGAAAATACATGCTAGGACAAAACAGTTGGGTGCAACAGAACTTTGTGATCGTGCAGAATGTGATGAACAATCTCCTCAGGGTCAAGAAGCATATTATAATGCATGGGAAAAACTTGTATTTGAAGTCTTGAAGAAAAAATATGCCAATAAAATTGTTGAAATACCTGAGGATGTAATTTTGGAGCCAATTCACGGTATAAAAATTGAAGATACTGAACTCAAGAAGGATATATCGACGATTAAATCCTTTGATCGTTGTGATTCACCAAATAAGTTAATTAATGTTACCTTGGACAAAATAAGTAGAATTACATCAAATGATCATTTCCAAGAAGTTATTAATCTGGTACTTAAAGATAGCAAAAGTTCATTGAATTATAAAGTTGGTGATACTGTTGCTCTTTATCCTGAAAATGATCCAAAAGATGTGCAATCTATAATCAATTTACAAGGTTGGAATGACATTTGTGATTATCCACTGACTCTTCAATATCCACCTCACATGGTTCCTGAAGGTGGATGGGTTAAAAATCTTACCTTAAGATCTTTATTGCAGTATCATCTCAATATAATGGCCGTTCCACCTCGTTCATTTTTTCAGATGGCATGGCATTTTGCATCTGATAAACGAGAAATGGAAAAATTAAAAGAACTTGGGACAATAGAAGAATCTGAGCAGCTTTATGATTATGTTAACAGACCTCGTAGATCAATTCTTGAAGTTATTCAAGAATTTTTTTCTTTAAAGATCCCAATGAGTCAGTTGTTAGAAATAATCCCAATTATTAAACCGAGATTATTTAGCATTTGTAACGCACCACGAACTGAAAGTATTGAGCTCACTGTTGCGATTGTTGAATATAGTACAATTATTCGTCGTATACGGAAAGGTCTTTGTACCAACTGGCTCAAGGGCTTAAAAGTTTCGGATTCAATTGCAATTTCAATTATTTCAAACAACTTAAAATTGCCTGATAATGATGTTGTTTTAGTTGGACCAGGTACTGGTATTGCACCTGTAAGAGCAATAATTCAATTGAACGATCAAATAATAAGAAGTGGTGGTAAAGGAAGCAATTACTTACTTTTCACTGGACACAGATATAAAGACAAAGATTATTTATATGGTGATGAATGGCCTAAAATGAAAGGTTTGACCGTTATTGACAGCTTTTCACGTGAAGGAGGCGGATATGTACAAGATACAATTTGGAAAAATAAAGATGCGGTTGCCAAGATTATTAATGACCATGGTGGCCTCTACCTATGTGGTAGCTCTGGAAAAATGCCTACGCAAGTAAGAATCACAATTGGGGAAATACTTAAAGAGGCCAATAATTGGGATGAAGAAAGGACTCACTTGGAAATGCTAAAAATGGAGAAAGAAAAACGTTATATTCAAGAAACTTGGTAGTTTGTTTTGTGTGTAGTATCTTATATAATAAAAGTGTAATAAAAAAAAGTATTAGTCTATATAAATTATTAAGCTTACGCTAATGTTATTTGTGGAAAGACAGCTTTTCTGCCTATACCTCATTCTTCTTCTTCTTCGTCTTCGTCATCTGATGTATCGTAATTGTTATCTTCGGGTCCTGGAACGTCTATTACCAAAACATTCTCTTCTTCGGAATCATATTCGTTATCTTCATCGTCTTCATCGTCTTCATCGTCTTCACTTTCATCTTCATCTGTATTCGATTTTATATTTGGATTTCCCATGGACCACATATCAACCTCACCTTTCAGTTTCTTTTTCTCTTCACGCTCTTGCTCAATCATTTCAAGAAACTCCTGTTCAGCTTTTAAAATACTGGCCGAATCGGTACACTCACTGTACATTTCCAATAATTCTTTATTGATTTCCAAAAACACGGGTCCCCAAGAGAAATTTTCTAGTAATTCCAAAGCCCAGTCTTGATGGCCAACAATCGCCAAACATGCAGCAACCGCTTCAACACAATTAAGTTTCATTGGACGGCCATAATTAACAGGATTTGCGGCAACAAAATAAGGTAATAATCTTTCGAATTTTCCGCCAATCTTTCCAAACGGAACTTCTTCTAATCTAGCCCATGAACACTCAACAACTGCTACACCGAACTGTTCAACAATCTCCCTGTCATCAGGGCAAACCACACCTTTACCATTGGGTGTGACAATAATACCTTGGAATTTCTGTCCGATACGTAAACTTTTTATAAGTCCCAATCTTTCTAACTTCTTACCACTACACCTCTTAGGGTCACAATGATCAAAATCCCACATTGCAAGTTTTGTAGGGAATTTAGCCTGTCTTAAAACAGAAGAATATTTGGTCTCTTGTCTTCCTTTTCCATGGTGACCACGGTTATGATGCCCGTTGGAAGTTTTGTTACTTCGTCTCGGTTCATCCCTTTCCTTGTTCTTACCTTTTCCCATTTTCACTTTTTTGTATTTATTGAAACTTTTCAACAGCCAAAATAATCAAAAAAAACCTGCCGTTTATTTTTCCTGTGTGTGCCAATTCTTTCCAAATGAAAATTTTCATGTTGCAAGATCCCTGAACCGCACTCCCGTTTACTATCGCTAGATACCTATCGGCTTTTTGTTTGAGATGTCTCTGAGGAGGGAGGAAATAACTTTCACTTTTGATTTAATATCAAATGTTTTAATCGAGAGGGCTCTTTGATAATCAATTATTCTTTCAAACGGTGCTTTTTTAGAGTTTATATTTTTAGACATCTGGGAATTTGATAATATATATGCAGAATGACAACAAATGATGAGGTGGTTGACCCTGTTGAAGAGCAGCATATAATCGATCCAGTCATTCCTAAAACAGGGGCATTATTGTCAAATCCCTTTATAAATTATCTTTTCAACAATCAAGATTTCAAGAGAGCTGGTCCACTCAAAGAAGTTGTCCGTCAATTGTGTGAAAATCCCGCAGATTACACTATTTTTATTCCGTCAACCATATTCCTCACGATGCATGTTGATTCAGAGACGGGAACACCATATTCTGAGTTATGCAAAGACTTAGATTTTATATTGACCCATATTGTAAGGGTTAATGTTGCAAAAGAACCAAGGATACGAACGCATAAAGAATTTACTACTCTCAACAACAAAACAGTTATTATCAAAAGCAACACGATAACCTCGTTCAAAGGCTTCAAACATCCTATACATACCAACATTCTTCGACAGGAATTCATTCGTGGGTTTGCTAATTATGTTCCGTTTGGAACATGCTTTCACATCATATACATATCGGACTGTCTGGTCGGTAACTACAAATTTATTGGGGAAACTAAAAACTTGATGGCAATCCCTAACATATTGAAAACGCATAATCCTCGATCTCTGTCGTTGGAATATTCTCAAAAACCTAAGAACATAAAACCTTTTGAGCTTATAATTGGAGAATATTCCGGATTGCTTGATATTTCTGAGAAATTTAGAACGCTATTTGTTGAATATACATTTAAAAAATGCAAAAAAACTGAAGACCTTGAAAAATCATTTGTTGCCATCATGAGAAGAGGATCGGCTATGTTCAATACATTAGATGCTGAAACTTTCCATTTGTTACTGGAGAAATACTCTGAAGATGAATTGAGAGAATCAGTCTATAATTATTTGGAAATGAATATATATGATAAATTTTGGTCGAAATTTCTTAAATTTTGTCCAAACACCAAAGATGAAACGATGAAAATGACATTTGATAAATTAAAATGGCTAAGTATAACTGAAATTGGTTTATCTGATAATATTATAGGGAATAATAAGGTCCTTGCTACATACATAAGGAAGGTAGTGTCGGCAATAAGAGAATTTAAGAAACTTACTTTTGCAAACACTTGCTCGTTAAAGTGTTCAATCATAATTAATACAGTTGATATACTTTCATCTGGTAGTACTATTGATGCTGATACATTAGTATGTCTATTAATATTTGTTATATGTTTGTCTGCCGTACCAAATTTGAACAACCATATAAAATACATTCGAAAATATGCATATTCAGAAACCAATACAGAAAAGGGAATATTAGGATATGCGTTGTCAACTTTGGAGATCTCGACAAAGTATTTCCATGATGAAGAAAAGTTGCAAATTCTTGTTTCAAAATCGTTACAAAATGAAGTTCTGTGGAGATTGATTGGTTCAGTCTCTAGTGACCAGTCCAATCCAAACAAAAAACAAGACGATGAGAATACATTTAAACAGTTGGAAAAATTATTGCAGCCATTCAATGTACCGAACAAAATTATTCCTTTAGAAAGTTTTGTGAAAAGTCGTACTCTGGAAGGTGAGTCGTGTTTAATGTATGCCTTAAAACAAAATAATGAGGAATTGATGAATGTTCTTTTGCAGTTTGAATATATTTTCACGCTAGATGATATTCTTGAAGACCAAAATATTGAGGGTTCGAATCTTTTAGCAGTAGCGTTAAATATGAAGCATCCTTCAATATCGGTATTATCACAAATCATCTTAGGGGCGAATCCTGATGAAATTGAAAAATATGTTAATGAAGAGGATTCAAACAAAAGATCAGTGGGTCATTTCCTTCATGCGGCACATATGCTAATCCCTGATTTTGGAGGATATATAAACTGGACTACAAGAGACTTTGTTGGGAATACTCCATTCATGGTTTATATTCGATGTTATGATCATCCTAAATATGATGAGATGATGAGTTTTACTATTCCTATAGTCAAACAATGGTATGTTCAGCATGGTAAATTATTTAGTCATAGAGATCATTTAGATAAAAAGGGAAACACATTGATGCATACCATACGAGACTCTACTACTTTGGAGCTATTTTTAAAAACATTTAAAGGGTTAGAAATGAATTATCTTAATGATTCTAATCAAAGTGCCGTTTCTTTGGCTGTCCGATATAACCGTATCGATAATGTTGAAATATTAATTAAAGATCCGAGAGTTTTCCTTGGGGTTGTTGATCCTCTGATGTTTATGAGTCCATTAGATTATGTCAAGTTAGAACGTTGGGGTGAATCTGTCAATAGAAATATAGCTAAAATGCTGGAGATTAATTTTATTCTTACTGAGTATGGTGAAAATTTGGATATCGCATGTGTCAGAGCTCGTTTTGAACCAGAATATGGATTGTGCTGTTATTTTAGAGTGGTTAATAAACTGAAAAAAAGTGATATTATATTAGTCCCATTTTCCTCTTTGGTCAAGGTTTTCAAGTTGATGAAAAAGGAAAATCCATGTATTCCATTTGATTTTAATAACCCGGACTTATGGTTTCCTAAACATTTATATGTTAGTATGAAGGGTAATATAAATTCTTCAAACAAATTAAAAATCAATACATTGATTAATAACCTCAATCTTTTAATTCAAGCTTTGTACAAAAACGGTACTTTGGATCACACAGAATCACTTCAAAATTATTTATTAGTACCACAAGAGCCTTGCAAACTTGAAATTAAAGAAATTGAAGAGAGGAAAGTTATCAAGTCCATCTATACCAAGAATTTATCATATCGTCGACATATACTTTTGGATCGGCTAAAATTTAAACGTATGATAATTAATTCAGATGATATTGTTGCGTATGAAGCATTTTTAAATTATACTATGGTGGAACTTACTCGTTTTTCCGAACTTTATCGTAAGTTTTATCATTCATTTACATTATCAGATGTTGAAGCAAAAGATTTAGATAAATTACGAACTGACATGCCGTGGATCGTGGAAAAAACTTTAAAATATAGAGAATGCAGAATTGAAGATTCAAGCGATATATTTTTGGACAAGACGAGATTACTAACTGCTAGCGTTGAAGAACTTGTTCGAATTGCTGATGATATGCGTACGAATAAAATAAAAAAATGGAAAAAGTTAACAAATGATTTAAAATCTGTTAGAAGCGAACTTGATAGAATTGCAGGTAGTGGTGTTGATGGTTCCGCATTACCATCACCGTATAATGGACCTGTTGATTCTAATGGATTAGTAAAGACGAATCGAAAATATGTATTATCGAGGGTGTTTAAACAAATAGATATATTAACTGGTGAGTTAGATGATGAAGATCATGTTGAAGAATTCAGGATAGATATATTGAAGGTGATTTTAGTAAGTAAAAATAATAATGAATCGAATAAAAATGAAGATGGTAAAGAAGATAACAAATCAAGCTTTGTCTCAGAGGACGATTTTACTGAAACTTTAAATGAGTTACTTAATCTTGATGATACAGGAATTGGGTCATGGTTTGTCGAAAAGAGGAGGATATCATATGTGAAAAGGTTACTTGAAACATTCCTTAAATTTAGAATTGAAATCATTGAAATTGATCTTGATTTGCGTAGACTTTACGAAAACTTGGCAATGTTTGTTAGTAAATTTTATCAATATCGTATTGATGTTTTTAAGAATGCATATGGTGATTATGCTAAGGGTAAAATTGCGGAACTTAGGAGAGAAGTTGAAGCTTGGGAATTGGGGTTACGAGAGCACCAGGATAAGTTAACCGAATAAGATATACATAGAAAAGATCAGTATATTTAGAAATTTATTTGTAAAGGGTAGAAACTGTTTTTTTATTTATATAAATATTTGTTAGCTGCATAATCAATCTAGAAAGAGGTTTAATTACCGTTTGAACCATTATTGTTGTTATTGCCACCCATAAAATTTTTGGCCATATTTTGCAACATTGGGTTATTTGCCATACTATCTAAATTGTCAGAATTAATACCCATAGAGTTTGCCATTTGTCTGACTTGAGGGTTAGACATTAAATTATTTAAAGCATTTGGGTCTTGCATCATTTTAGAAGCAGCTTGCATGATTTGAGGATTGTTCATTAATCCAGCTAAACCACCAAAACCAGAATCACCACCACCCATCATATTTGCAAATGCTGAAAAATCAGGTAAACCTGAACCAGCTGAACCAGCTGAGCCATCAGATCCTACACCTGCAGTTGCAGCTACTGGAGTTGGTAAATCTGAACCATCAGATTCACCATTCATTGTACTATTCAGAGAATTCATGAGATTATCTCCAACCTTCTTCTTTGCAGTTTCATAACCTCTCTTCATTGCATCAGATGGAGTTGAACCTTCAACTTGTAAACCTTTTTCATAAGCTTTTAATGAACCTTCTGCATCACCTAATGCATATTTAGCAAGACCAAGTCTTGACCATCCCTTTGCATAAGTTGGTTCAACTTCAGTTGCCTTTTCAGCATCTTTAAGTGCAAGCTCATGATTACGCATTGAAGAATAAGCAGCTGCTCTATTTGATAAATAAACAGCATTTGTTGGAATTAATTCAATAGCAGAAGAATATTTAGAGATGGCAGTTTCATAATCCTTGGAAGCCATTGCTCGGTTACCTTCCAGTTTAAGACCCTCTGCTTTTTCTTTAATTTTTTCATCAGATTCATCAATATGAACAGGGACTGAACCTGATGCAGATGCTGTATTAGATGAGGATTCAGTTGCAGATGGTTTTATAAGTTCTAAAAGTGATTTATTACCAAATTTTGCCTTTATTTGATCAGATTTTGAAGAATCAACTTCAAAAACATCAGTAATGCTTTCGATGGCGAATTCAATTGAATCCCTGTTATCTTCTGGAATATCACCATTCTTTAAAGAAGAATTTAAAAAGTCCACAATTAAGGACGCAGTTTCTTGTTTGGATGCCATTTTTGTGTTTTCTTTCTTATTGGTATTAAAACAGGAAAGAACTGAACCAAGATCAAAACAAAAGAGCCTGTTAAAGAGGCAAATAAATAGCCATAAAAAACAAACTCTAAAATCGTTGCATGTCCGATTCGCTTATATTACATTAAATTCTAGCACATTCGATCCTTTTGTCACGACAAAACATTTGTTGCACGTTATTAATTTAAAGAAATGTTACGTAATTATAGTGTATTACGTAACATTTTTTCTCTTTTTTTAAATTTTTTTTGAATTTTGTTAAAATTTGGAAAATGAAAAATTTTGAAATTGAAAACTTTTTTACTTGTTGAAAACAGATGTATTTTTTAAAATTGTAATTTATGATGTTTATATGATTATGATTAATACCAGAGGCTTAGTTTATGTCAATATCATTCGAAGGTTTTTTTTATTTTGCAAATTTATTACCCTTATCAGGTTTAAAACTAGTCTAAACTATTCCTTTTATCAATATTTAAACTACAACATAAAATTTTGTCGTAAGGCGAGATTTTTTTTTTTTTTTTTTTTTTTCAATTTCCTTAAATAGACGAGAATGTTAAAGATGAATATTATCTTGAACAAATTACTGATAACAAGTACAGTCTATCTTGCAAATTGTTGTTAGTTTTTTTTTTGCGTACTTTTTAATTTTAATTAATTTTCTATTTAGTGTTTACAAAAATAAAAGGGAACGGAAGATGGAATTTTACTCTTCGCTTGATTCAAGTCAATTGAATACACAGAAACCAACCATTTTTGAAGTTTCATCAAGTGCACAACTTGATTCGCTTTTGACCCCATCATTGAGATTTCTATTGGCTCATTATGCAGCACAATACCCACGTGTACTTATTCGGATTTTAAATAACTTTGATGAATTAAATGCTGTTGTTAGAGGTGCTATTGAATTGGCATATTTGAAGACTTGGAATGCAACGTTTATCGAAAAATTTTATGGGATAAAACGTATATCTTCACGTCCATTGATTCCACAATCTTCAATTTCGACTTCCTCGAAATTTAATGAAGTTGCTCGACTTTCTTCCATACAAATTGTGCTTTCCTTGCTTGATACAGTTGGTGTACCATATTTTACTTCAAAGTTAGAACAATATCATAAAAAACTTGTACCAATCTATCTTTTAAATAATATACAATTAAATACGACTGCTGCATCCATAACAACTGAAAAGACAAAAATCTCAGTTATTGAAAAAATTCGTACTCTTCTATGTAAACTAGAGGTGAAGTTGAGGGATGCATTTTTCAAATATTATCCAACGGCTAAATTATCATTAAAACTTATAACTATATTACTTCACATTGTTTACTTATCTGACCGAACATCATCAATTTCGATTATTCAATGGTTATCAAAAATCTCATATTCACGTATAACAGCAGCTGATCATCAGCTAGTTGAATCAAAAACCACATCCAGTAGAACAAAACGCTCAGACATGAATGTGCCACCAACTTTGTCTTCTACTTTATTTTCAAGTTTAGAAAAACTTTCTCAACCAATAAGTAAAATTGCATGGTCTACAACTGATACGATATTACCTGTTTCTATTTTCTTATTGAAATTCCTTGAATGGTATAATACAAACAGAAATATGCACAGTAAAAATGATGATGATTCAAATTCTTTTGAAACTCCAATAGTTCCCACAATTGTACCTATTGATTCAATGTTTGACAATAACATAAAAAATAAAGTAATCACATCAACCGATAATTCCTTATGTAGGTTGTGCAATAAACAGCTGCATAATCCAGGTATTATTGAAACAGGTTATGTATTTTGCTATAAATGTATTTATGAATATTTGAGGGATCAAACAAAAGAAGACGGCGGTAAATGTCCCGTTACTGGGAGGAAGTTAATGTGTTGTTCATGGAGTGAAACTCGTGGTGAATGGATAGTCAAAGGTTTAAGAAGAGTTATTATTTAAGATTTTTTTTTTTTTTTCTTTTTTTCCTTTATCTACAAATTTTGTATTTAATAAAATCATTATAAATAAAGAAAAAAACTATTTCCATATTAACTATTTTATTCGCTTTCATCATTATCATCACCGTTATCCCATTCAACGTAACTTTCTTCAACGATTTTACGTGATTTTTTTAACAATAATGGATCAAACGGGAAAAATGCAACCAGATCAAGAAACTCTTGAGTTGCACGCATTGAAGAGAGTGTACCAACAGTCAAATTCAATGAGGAAACTGGTGTTGATTCTCTTGAACCTGAGTTCTTTTCATTAGATTCAGTATGTGTATTTGCAACTCTTCCAACTCTTTCCCTTTTTATCCTTTCAACAACACTCCATGTATAACAAATACCTTCAGATTGTGCAACTCTTGAAAATATCAATACAACTGTTTCATTACACCACCTTAGTGGATCATATTTTGATACAATCACCCTTGTGAAAAATCTATCTAATGCAGCTGCCCATCCAGTATTTTGTGATTTATTATTAGTGGTAACCTCATTATTATCAATGTTTGTGTCAGCATTTTCCGTTTCACGAAGAGAGTCTTTCCTAAAACAAACAATATACATCAACGCCTGTACCAAACTGTAAAAAATCGAATGTTTTGTTGGATTAAATTCTTTATTTGTATTCTTTTGATTATTTCTATTGCTATTATTACGGTTTGAAGTTGAACTATTGTTCATGTTCTCATCATCATCATCATCATCATCATCATGTTCTTCCATATATGCAGTACAGTAATCAACTAAAAATGTAACAACAGATACAATTTGAGTATTTGATAAGTTACTTGCACGAGCAACAAAACTTGCTATATATTGAATACCGGTAATTCTTGCATGCATATTACCCGAATTCCTAGATAAATTGTGTGAAAAGTTTGAAGATATTGAACTTGATGATAAAGACTCATTGCCTTTATTTTCCCCGCTGAAAACTATTTCAAAGAGGAAAACCAAAAAAGCATCAATTAATTCAGGTTGCTGTTGAGCTGCGTAGAAAATAATATATTGGGTAGCACGAGTACCATGAGTAGGTAAAAGCATTGAACGAAATGCTGATGTCAATGCATTAAATGTTGGAATACCTTGACCAGACTCTAAAGAATTAATTGATAAATTTGGTTTTAAATATGTCAGCAAACTTGAAAGTAAAATATCAAGTTTACTGGATAATTCTGAAAGCGATTCAAGTTCAATTGCATATTCTGCTTCAGAATCTAACATTTCATCATCGAATTCATCGTTATCGTCATCATCATCGTTGTTGTTGTTATTATTACTGCTGTGACCTTTAAATTTCACCTTTTTAATCACTTTTGATAATTTTGTCGAATTTTCATCTATACTTTCGTTATCGGAATCAAGGTTTGTGTTCTCAATAAGATTAAGTTTTACAGTTTTTTGATTATTATTGTTTTCGGTGTCATTATCGTTACCATTACCACCACCACCATCATCATCATCATCATCATCATCGGAATTTTCATCGATATCTGATCGATCACTAAGATCACCATCATCATCATCATCGATATCCGCATCAGACTGAGAATCAGAGTCTTCATCATCAGAATCATCTAGACCTAATGCCTCAGGCAAATCGTCATCGTCAACATCATCTATTTGATTTTGCAATTCAACGTCTATTTTAATAAAATTTTCAAATATCAATGTCCATACAAAGCTAACCAGAACGTTATAATACTCTGAAAGATATAAAATATTTTTAACATAATTTACAATGTCATTTTTCGGAGAATTTTTATTAGGGAAATTTGATTTTAGTAAGTTTGGCAAAATATTTGAAGATGTAGGCGCCAGAGAAATTAATTTCCTTAAAGTTTCATGATGTGAATACAATTCCTTTGGATCAGACTTTATAAAATCTGAGATTATCTTTAAAGCAACTTCATTCCACCACGATGGTATAGTTGATACTAAAACTGTCAAAAAAGTTGCGTAATGTTTTGAGAAATTATCATGATTTGAAGAATGATATAACCAATTTATCCTTAATATTGAATAGAGCAATGGTTGTGCATCACTAGAATCAAATCTTGCTATTTCTGATGTCAACTGTGATATTAATAACGATAGATTTTGTGATGTAATTGCATTTGGATTATTAGATGGTAAAGATATGGTATGTGCTAAAGAGGAAAGTGGAGATTCTGAACCAATTTTAGAATTTTTTGGTTCAATCAGAGATGCTATTGCAGATTTGGCCAATTGTATTATCATCTTTGAGCTAAATGAGGTATCTTTATCAATTTTTTCATCAATATGAGAAGTAGTTTTCATTTTTTTATGAGGAGGTTGTTGCTGTTGCTGTTGCTGCTGCTGTTCTTGACTTGTGGAAGATAAATCAAATGATCTTTTTTCGGTAATGGGCGTGCTATTCGTCGGTAAAAAAGTCATCATATTATTTAATCGGTTAATTTATTAATTATAAAATTCAAAATCCATATGATTATATCAATTAAAAAAGTTAAATCCTATCACTGCGTAGGGTATAAAGTTTATAGTAAAGAAAATGAGGATAAAAAACTAAAAAAATTGAAATTGAAATTGAAATCAAACACACTTAAACGGTGAAAGTATTTTATATAAACTCCAACTTCAAAAATAAATCAAGAATAAATTGAATTTGAACCTTTAAATTGTGTGATAATTTCAGGTAAAGTATTAAAGAAAAGAAAAAAAAAAACGTAAAAAATTTTTTTTTCTTTTTTTTATTTCGGGGGAGAAAAATGAAAAAAAAAAAAGAAAAAAAAAAAAAAAAAATAATCACGTGCCAAATCACGTGAACAAAAATTACGTAATCACTTTTTTCTCGACCAAAAAAAAAATAAAAAAAGAAAAAAAAAAAAAATTGACCGAAAAGGGAAAATGGACAGGCAACACTGACCGAGTGGAGTCTTCACACACTTTTCGTTGCTTCATTTTCACTGCCATTCTATTTTTATATTATCAATTTTCTTTAGAGTTTGAATTTATGTTAGTTGTTTTTTTGGCTTCACTTTTATTTTAGTTCATTTGAAGCCGTTACGGGAAAATAATTGCATTGGAACATGAATTCAAATACAGATAATAATGAAATCATAGTAGATAAAAATTCGATTGTGTCGGACCAAAGGGCAGCTCTTAATGTTATACGTGAATTTCTTAAATCTAAAACTTCATTTGATGTTTTACCAGTTTCATATCGTTTGATTGTTTTTGATACTTCACTCTTGGTAAAACGTGCATTGAATGTTTTATTACAAAATTCCATTGTTTCAGCTCCACTTTGGAATTCAAAAGCTTCAAAATTTGCTGGTCTTTTAACAGCATCTGATTTTTTAAATGTTGTTCATTATGCAGCTACTCATCCTGATCAATCAACAAATTTATCAAATACCCTAACATTAGATGGATTGGCAGATATATGTTCAATGTCAGGATCTTCTGCATCAGACACTTGTTCAATTTATCCATTTCGATCTCTTTATGATGCATGTGTTAAAATGATCCATTCATCAGCAAGGAGAATACCATTAATCGATAGAGATGAAGAAACTCAGAGAGAAATTGTAGTGTCAGTTTTAACACAATATCGTATTTTAAAATTTGTTAGTATGAATTGTCGTGAGACAAGATTTTTATTACAGCCATTACATGATTTAAATATTGGTACAACTACTAATTTATGCCATGCAAGATTAAATACTTCAATATCTGATGTGATAGATTTGTTGATTCAACATCATATCAGTTCAGTACCCATCTTAGATGATGATAATAAGTTAATTAATGTTTATGAAGCTGTTGATGTTCTATCTTTAATCAAAGGTGGAGTTTATGCTGATCTAACTCTGACAGTTGGTGAAGCATTACTGAGACGTAGTGATGATTTTGAAGGTGTTTATACATGTACATTAAATGATTCTCTATTTGTTGTTCTTGAAACTATTAGAAAGAGCAGACTTCACAGATTATTTGTTTTAGATGATGATAGTAAATTGCTTGGTGTTATGACTTTGGGTGATATTTTAAAATACATTCTTTTCAGTGAGTAATTATAAGATTTTTATATTGTAATATATAAATTTGTATTTTGTAGAACTGTGTTTATTTTACGGGAAGAAAATGGAAGAAAAAAAGAAAAAAAAAAACTTATGTTCATTTGTCATCTACACAGCTGTAAAAAAATTTCTTTTCCAAATTAGGAAGTGATAAGCGCTATTTTGATCAATTCATCATGTTTTCACTTAAATTTAAAGCGCCCAAAGGATTTGTGATTTTTTATTCCTCTTTTACCTTGAATTCGGAAAGAATATTAGAAGCTGTAGCATTCATAGTTTATTTCGGACTAGATCATCATTTCCAGATCATTTGAGCATGAAAAATAACACAGTTTCAACTTCAACGAAATCGCCTCAAGTTACTCTTCGGGGAACAATTGTTGGTCTTGGTATTGGAACATTAATCTTATTATCTAACTTTCAATTTGGTCTTCAAACTGGTTGGGTCTCAATGATGTCCTTACCGGCTGCATTGTTGGCTTATGCAATTTTCAAAGCCGCTGAATCTTTTCCTGGACTGAAGACTTCATTTACACCACAAGAAAATGTTTATGTTCAAAGTGTAGCCGTGGCAGTTGCTACTGGTCCTTTGGCATATGGTTTTATTGGTATCATTCCTGCAATTGAAAAATTGCTTACACCAGAGGAATCTGGTCTTGTTGAAAATCTTAAATCAGAGGTAAAAGAATTGGTCGAAGTGACTTTATCAGACTTTCATCCATTTCAACCATCGTGGAAATTATTGATTTGGAGTTTAGGTTTGGCGTTTTTTGGTGTATTTTTTGCAGTACCTCTTAGGGAGGAATTTATTGTTAAACAAAAATTGAAGTTTCCTAGTGGAAGTGCAACAGCTACACTGATAAGTGTTTTCCATAATTTTCCACTCAGGACAGATAATGAGAATAACGCTATGAAGGATAGAGAAGAGGAAGAAGAAGAAGAACAACAACAACACGTAGACGGAATAGAAGGAAATACTCAGAAGAAAAATAATCCAAATCATTCTTACATTACTAGAGATGGAGATTCTCAGCTAACAGAGGATATTTCTGGGATACTACCACAAGATACTGGCGAATTTGAACTAGATCAATTTGATGATCAAGTGACTAATCATTCATACATTGATGAGTTAGAAAAAGAATCATACTCTAGGGATATAACTATTTTACTATTCACCGCTTTGTTTTCATCAGTCTACACATTGACCACATACTTTATACCACAGATTAGAATAATACCAATATTTGGAACCTATCTTTCCCAAGAGTATCTTATTAATTTTACACTCTCACCAGCATATATTGGACAAGGAATAATTATGGGATTTCAAACTACTTGTGGAATGTTAACAGGTATGATCCTTGGTTGGTGTATACTCTCTCCATTTGTGAAGTATATGGGTTGGGCACCAGGGGAAACGGGTAGCTGGAAGGATGGTGCAGAAGGTTGGATTATGTGGATCAGTTTGTCTATTATGATTGCAGACTCATTGGTTTCACTGGGTTTAATGGCATACAAATCAATCAATTCATTATTTGTTAACTCAGTAACCACCTCCCAATGGTCATTGTTAAAATCTACACCAGATGAAGAATCACATCTGCTACAGCAATCATCACAAATTACACTTAGTAACGAAACAAGTGGGTCTTCAACCACGATGAATCATAATGGTGAAGATTCCAACTCTTATTCAAGCATTGAAGTTAGTAATGATGATCACGTTAATTCGTGTCACTACAAAAATTCTGATTCTAATATGATCATTAGTTCTATCACCCTTTTAAGCAAAGAGTTTAAATTTGATTCACACGATGAAAATTCTATTCACTTGGCTATACCAATAATTGGTTTGATTCTCTGCTGTCCTATTTTAATTTTATCAATGAAGATAATTTTTGGTTCAATTGTTCCAGCTTGGTTATTACTTCTAACCATACCTGTATCATTGATCCTTTCATTGATAGGTGTTAAATCATTAGGTGAGACAGATTTAAATCCTGTATCCGGTATCGGTAAGCTTTCACAATTACTAACGGCATTAGTGATTCCGTCATCAAGACCTGGCTCTGTTTTGATTAATTTGATTGTTGGTGCAATATCTGAAGCTACAGCACAACAAGCTGGTGACTTAATGCAAGATTTGAAAGCAGGTTATTTACTTCATGGTTCTCCGCAGGCACAATTTTTGGCCCAAATTTTTGGCAGTATTTGGGGTGTATTGATTGCAGCTCCAATGTATCGTTGGTATGATAAAATATATGAAATCCCTGGTCCACTGTTTAAAATACCAACTGCAGTTATCTGGATTGATTGTGCACGATTGGTAAATGGTCACGAATTACCCGAAAATGTGGGTAAATTTGTTATAATATTTGGAATAATATTCTTAATTTTATCATTCATTCGTGGAATTATCAATGAAAACAACAAATATTATAAGTTTAGCCGGTGGATACCGAGTGGTGTTGCAGTTGGTATTGGTATTTATAACCCACCATCATTTACGCTGGCTAGATTTTTGGGTGGTTTAATTAGCTGGTATTGGATTAAGAAGTTAAGAGAAAGAAGCACACCTGAATCATCATTGGTTGGAGATGGAAAGATTACTTTAATTATTTTCAGTAGTGGTTTAGTCTTAGGTGAAGGATTATTTAGCGTTGTTAATATGGTGTTGACCAGTATTGGTGTTCCCCACCTCTGATTCTGTGAAATAACAATAATTGAGCAAAGTATTTGTAAAAATTTTGATATATTAAAAATATGCAGACAATAACTATTTTTTTTGATATTTGTATGTAATTTTTTTTTGAAAAGTTTCTATCAGTTGTCTCTTTTATACCTCCACCATTTGTTATTGTATTTTATAAGAAAACATTTTTTTTAGAACAAAAAAAAAAAAAAAAAAAAAAAAAAAAAAAAAAAAAAAAAAAAAAAAAAAAAAAAAAAAAAAAAAAAAAAAAAAAAAAAAAAAAAAAAAAAAAAAAAAAAAAAAAAAAAAAAAAAAAAAAAAAAAAAAAAAAAAAAAAAAAAAAAAAAAAAAAAAAAAAAAAAAAAGAAGTAAACAAATAAATAAAATAGAACATAAATAAAAATAAAAATAAAATAAAAAATAAAGAATGAAATAAAATAAAAAGGTTCGTAGCAAAGATTGAAGAAAATAATATCTTTCAAGTATCATGAAAGACAGAGAAAAAAATAACGAGTAAAAGTCTGATACAAGTAGAAAGAGAAGTAGTCGAATAAAACAAAGAGGAAATATAGAAAGATAGAAAAAAGCTAGAAAATTTTTAAAAATAACAATAAAAATATAAAGTCCAACAAAATTAAGTTTTCACTCATGCATAAAGATCTCTTATCCAAACAACAGGTTAATAAAAAAACAATAAAGAGAAGTGAAGCAAACAAAACAAAACATAATGAAATGAAATGAAAAAAGTGAAATGAAAAGAAAACAAATAAAGAAAGACAAAACAATTTGGTTGCTGTCATTTGAATAATATTTTTTTTTCTAACTTCAATTATTTTGATCTATTTTCAAGTGAATATCCAGCATTTGATTTTTTTTTAATAATCAATCGATCTACTCATTGTTTTTACCATCTCGTTGTTGTCTGAGTTTTTCATTTTCAATTTTATTATTAATCAAGACAATTGCATTTTGGATTCCATATACATTTCCAATAAGTGTTAATTTTCTATCAGCTGCACCTTGAACTTCATCATTGACTTTAACGTAACAACCAGTACTTTGTCTTATATCTTTTAAATTTTTACCACCACGTCCAATAACTAAACCGATATGTTTTTGAGGAACAAATAAATCTTGATTGATTTTACCATCAGGACCTGTAATAGTATCACCTGGAGTTGTATTTGAAGCAGCAGATAAATTATTCGAAGATGAAGACATAACTCCCATATTATTATGCATCATACCATGAAATCCGTTTGGAGCAGATAACATTACCTGTGATTTATCATTAATTGAATTTGAGTTATACATATTTGATAACATTTGATTTTGATTACCCATATTCATCATATTTTGTTGATTATTATTAAAATTATTTTGTTGATATTGTCTATTCATATTATTATTCATATTATTATTATTTGATAATGCAGGTAAAACAGGTTGATTAAAATTTGCAGGATTATAATATACAGCTTTTGAAATTTGTTGTTTATGTTCAATAACAGTTTGTGCAACATAATATGTAGCAATATGAATAGCATCTGCTACACCATTTATATTTAAAATTCTATCAGTTGAAGCAGGTAAAATTTGATCATTAGCCTTTAAACCAGCAGCTGAATTTTCTTCAATTTCTCTGAATCTAGAACCTTTTTTCCCAATAATATAACCCATAACGGTATGTGGAAATAGTAAACGTAAATTATAAGATCTTGAATCCATATTTGAAGGTTCATCAAATGATTCATTATTAATAGTTCTAATTATCAAACCGAAAGCTTTTGCAACATATTCGGCTGAACCACGAACACTAATTATACGCTCTGGAACACCTTTTAAATTTTCACTAACATTAACACGAGAATTTGATTGTTCTTTAATTTTTGAAATTGATTCACCACCTTTACCAACAATTGTTGCAGTATCAGAAATTGAAGCTAACATACGGAAATGTACATAGGTTGGATCATCATTTTGAACACGATGAGATGAAATTGGGACACCATGTTGAGATGAAGATTTTTCAATATCATCAGTTAGTTTTGAAGGTGGAGGGAAATCACCCTTAATAGGTATTGAACTAGGAGTTACTGATTGTATTTCAAAATTTGATTTATTATTTTCATCAATATTATTATTTAAATCATTATCCTTTTGATCATTTGAAAATTTAACACCTTCCATATTACCATCATCATCATATTGTAATTTATCAAGATTTGTAGAGTCTGTCAAAGAAACGGACGTCTTCTGTTTATCATTTTCTATATCTTTACGTTCAACAGCATCGGCATCAAGAGCTACCCTTTTCACATAATGAGTTTCTTTTGACTCTTCTGATTCTTCATTCTTTCTTTTAAGCATGATATATACCTATATATGTCCAATTGAATACCTTTTAAATGTTCTTACTATCAAATCAAAGAAAATTGTAATAGACGAAAACAACACAATAAAATCAAACATTCAACAACTTCCGCTGAGCATTTGGAGGAAAATTCCAAAAATTCCAAAAATTCCAAAAATTCCAAAAATTCCAAAAATTCCAAAAATTCCAAAAAAATAAAAAAATAGAAAAAAAATAGAAAAACAAAACGTCGATCGTCCAAATAATTTTTTTTAATTTTTTTAATTTTTTTTTAATTTTTTTTTTGATTTTTTCCATCTCAACAGAAAAGAAAGAAAAGAAAAAAAAATTTTTATTTTTTTTCTTTTTCTCTTTTTTTATTTTTTTTTTTGTTTTTTTTTCTTTTCTCGCGGTGTTGGTGGCAAAACTGAGCCAATTTTTGTGTGAACTGAGTGAATTAATTTGTAAACAATATATTATTATTAATTATATAGATGTCAATTAGTAAGGATAATTCTGCTTCTTTGATAGAAGATTCAAAACAACAGTCTAAGAAGGATTTAGAATTTCAAAATGCAAATAATAATAACATAAAAGATATAAAAGAAGTGGAGAATAATCATAATAATAATAATAATAACGATGATGATGATGATTATAATGAAGAAGAAGATGAAGATTATGTTATTGATTCAACGAATGGAAATCAAAATGGTCGAAATATAATGAATAATAATGATGAGGATGCAGATGAAGATGATGACGATGCTAATGATTATATGGATGAAGAAGATAAAAAAACGATCAAAAATTACAGTTCAATCGAATCAAATGAAGGTGGATTAATTAAAACTAGAAGACAAAGATTGTTAGAAGATGAAAGAGAGAAAAATGAAATAAAAAATAAAGCTCTTAAAAGCTCAACTTCTTCAAACCTTGATATTAATTCGATATGGGCGGAATTAAATAGTACTAATAAACCGAACGTTGATTCATCTATTTTAAATGATACCTCAAATAAATGTGATATTGAGAACTCAAATAACGAAAAGATTAAAATTACTAGAACTTATGAGTTTGCTGGTAAACTTACCAAGGAAGAAAAATGGGTTGATCGTAATTCTGAGGAAGCAAAAGCTCATTTAAATTCAACAACAATTAAAGATATCAAAAATCAACCTAATGCATCCACTACTCCTCTTAAACCTCAAGAATCGTCTCATTCTTCATCAAATACTAATTTGAGAAGAAAGAGAAAGAGAGCTAGTTTGTTAGATGCAGTTATATCAAATTCTTCAAAGACTAAACTGTCAACTTTAGAAAAATCTCGATTGGACTGGGCAACTTATGTGGATAAGAATAAAATCAGCGATGAATTGAAATATAAGAATAAAGGTGGTTTTCTTGAAAAGCAAGATTTTCTTAATAGAGTTGATTCTCGTAGGGATAACATTTATAAAGAAGCTAAGTCTAAGTCTTCTAAATAAGAAAAGAAAAGAAAAGAAAATAAATGAATAAATAAATATACCAAAATACCATAAAAAAAAAAGATTACCCAGTTGTTAATTAATTTTGTACATTATCGGAACTTAATAGTTCCCTCTTTTTTTTTTAAAAAAAAATTATATACTTATATTATTGAATACATATAATACACATCTAATTTAGTCTTGTTTCTTTGAGGACCTTTTAGAACTCAACCAATTGATCAAATCTGTAAACAAACTAGTGTTTGAGCGGTTGTTTGCATTAACTGCCCATTTGATCATTTGTTTATTATAAATTTCACTTATAATACTAATAGTCTCTTCAAAATTTCCACTTTCAAAACAAATTGATCTTACAATATAAATTGCAACCTGACTACATGCTTGACTCAATGCATTAAATTTTGCCCTTGATGCACGTTCTAAGACTTGATTTAAAATTTCAATTGCTTGATCTTTGGATTCTTCATCTTTAATTTTGAAAACATTTTTACATGTCTTTTTAATCAATTTATGTGCCTTTTCACCAACTGTTAAATCAACTGTTAATTCCATTACATCTAATCCAATTATTGCAATTGAGACACATTCTTCCTTTTCAGGATTAAGCGTAACGAAAATATCAAGTAAATCTAAAACACGTAATTTACAAAGTGCCATTAATTGTCTTGCTTCTTTAGCTTCTAATTTACGCTCATTACCATTCTTTGAAGATGTACGTAATGAATCAAGTGCACTCTTACGCTGTTGGAAAATAGCTGATAATTGTGAATCAATAGCTAGCATTTGTTCATCGGACATTGATTCATCAGATTCATTTTCATCATCATCATCATCATCATCATCATCGTCACCATCATCGTCATCGTCATCGTTATCATTGTCGTTATCATCAACATTAATATCATCAAGATTTTCTCCTTTTTCAGAATCAGCAGTCATATCGTCATTTTTGTCTGAAACATTTAGTGCCTTCGCAAGTGCAGCAGTAGCTGATTTTTCAACTTCTTCAATCTTGGATTGGTTGTCTTGATCATTAGTATCGTCATCTTCAACTTCTTCGTCACTATCATCGCTATCATCACTATCATTGCTACCATTACTTTCATCATCTTCACTTTTACTATGATCATCATTTTCATCATCATCATCAACATATCCATCTATAGATTGATTAAATAATTGTTCCATACCCATCTTATTTTCTCTAGTCATTAAAACATGAAACAATCTTTCTAATTGTGATTGCCCAATATCATAAATAACGCTCTCCCAAATACCGGTTCCAATTCTCTTCTTTAATCCCGATTTTTGAGTCAAATAACTTAACATTAAATCGATAAGTGTATCAAGAACATTATTACCGGCAATATCACTCTGATTGAGATCTTCATAAACATTAATCAAATCACTTAATATACTAAATGATTCAGAATCACCACCATATAATTCCAATAACGCAGTACTGAAAAGCATAAGTAAACATTTATTAACTCTAGTGTTCTGTTGATCATTGTTATCAATATTTTTTTTAATATCTTTACCCAAATTTTCCCAGATTTTTATTGAATTTTGCTTGACTTCATTCAAATCATCACTTTCGTCAATTTTTGTACGTAATAATTCCTTCTTCTCAGATTCATACAATTTTTGAATGATCAATCCGGACCAATCAATTTGACCCTTTGAACATTCCATTAAATCTGCCAAAATCGACTGTAATCTATCCTTAGCAATATTTATATCCTTTCCTTCAGATTCAGAAGTTTTTAAATAAATAATACCGGATAAAAACTCAAAGATGCCCTTCACGGATGCAACAATTTCTAATGTCAAATCTTTATTTTCATTATTAATTGCTAATCTGATTGTTTTCTTATTTCCACGAATTATTGTTAGAAGGAAATCCATAATAAAACTTTTGATATCATTGCTATTTTTAAAATCTTCATTTTTACCTTTATTGGAAGATTGTGATAATTCTATTTCTGCATTTGTCAATAACCAGTTTATAATTTCTACCAAGTTAGAAATATCTTGTTCAATATCATCGCTTGAAATACCAGATATACAATCTTTAATTGTTTTTGTCTTTGTAACTCTGTCAAACAAAACGCATTGTCTTTCTAATGCTCTTAATAAATATAACCTTTTGTTGATATTGGATTGCTCTTTACATGATGAAATTGCACTAGTTAAAATTTTAACACATAAATTGTGCAATAATCTATCCTTCTTTGATACATGATTAATAATACAACGTGAGATATTTTCGTCAAATAAAATTAGAAAGAAATTAGGTTTAAAAGATGGTAATTTGAAAGATAATTCTAAAATTTGTAATCCAGTATGTTTACGCTCTGAAGAAGCAGTAGTTGAAAAATAAATCGAGTCAAAAGTTGGCCAAAATGATGATAATGAAATTTTATTATATACACGATTTGCGTCAATTGCAAAATTTTTCACATTTTTGGCTTTGTTTTTTGAAGATTTTCTTTTCTTCAAACTTGGTCCGGAATCTGAATCAATATTTTCAAATTCGGTTTCGTTTTCCAATAGTTCTGTTAGAAGAGGTATCCATACATGATGAAGTTGAGGATTCCAAGAACCTTTTTGATGGTGACTATTGGAATCCTTTTTGTTGTTACGATTTTTCTTGCCTTTATTATTGCCCATGCTATCATTATCATCATCATCATCGTTATTATTATTATTATTATTATTATTATCATTATCATTATCTTCATCACTAACAGTAACTCTATCATATAAAGCTGCTTTTAATAATGGCAAGTTACCCTTTGTAAGTGGATTATTATTCTTCCATTGTTGAGAAGGTTGTAAATTTGCTAATTGTGATAGTGTATCCCTATAATCAACAGGAATTGATAAATATACCAGTAAACCATCAATTGATAACAACAAATCATTTTTAGAAAGTTTTTGCAAAATGTAGGGAATAACTTTTTCATTAGTTGTTAGTTGTAACTGCATAATTAATCTAATCATAGTAACAAATGAGATTTCACGAATCCATGATTTTGATAAAGCAATTTGGAAAAGTTCATCAATTATTTTAGTAATTGGAGCATGATTTCCTGACGAATAATCGCTTTCTAACATTTTGGAATTAATCAAAGATTGGATACCAAATATTTTACCAAATAAATAAGCACGTAAATTCTTACCCTTTTGTTTATTACTTACCTGTTTGTTTAAATAAGATTCTAAATCAGATAAGAATATTTCACTTGAATATTCAAGAGTTTCGTTGTTATCTAATAAAGATAATAATTCTGTAAGGCACATTGAAAATCCGATTCTTGCAGAATCATGTCCTGAGGCAAGACCTGAAATAAGTCTTGAAAGTGCATATCTGAAATCTTTTTCGGAATTTGCTTTTGTCAATTCCTCAATAAGAGATGTTGCAGCTTCAATTCTCTCTTTTGGAAGATTTGAAGCTAATCTATAGTAATGATCCTTACTGACAGCCATTACAAAATGCTATTTGCTAACTTTATAGGAGGCTAAAGAAACTGGTAATGTTTTCCAATGTGAAACCTTTATTTGACACAAAAGAATAAAAAAATTCATGAAGCAAAAAAAAAAGAAATGAAAAAAATAAAAAAAATAAAAGAAAGTTTAAACGTCGATCGACGGTAAAAATCAAAAATCTGTGGTTATGTAGCCCAGATCTAACCAATTAAGAATCTGCGCTCTTTTTTTTTGGTGAGCGAGAAAGCGAGAAAGAGAGAGTGAGTGAGAGAGTGAGGAGCTGAGTGTGAGTGTGAGTGTGAGTTGTGTCTGTATGCCCTAGAAGTAAAAGTTATCGATGGTTGTAGTGTGGAAAGTATAATGGTGCTTGGTACAGTGCATCTTGAAGATTATAAAGCCATATAACTACAATCATGTCTGCTTGGAAGAAGGCCGGTATCTCGTATGTATTTACTTTGAGAAATTTAAAACTATAGTTGTCATTACTGATTAACAAATACACACATAGAAAACATTGGAAAAATACTAACATATATATTTGACTTAAAATTTATCACTAAACCCGATTGCTCTGATGTATGGGGGTTCAAACTTATTCCATTTTAATGTTTTCAATCGAGGAGAATACATGATCTAAACACACTTGTAAATTACAAATAGTTTTTTTCTCCGCCTTTTCTTTTGTTTCAATATTGAAGTACTTCTTTATCATTATGCATATATCACAGATCTTATATGGATTCTCCACTTGTTTTATCTCAGAGCAATTATGGTTTAAGAAAATTTGTCATTTGTCACATTTTAATATTTTTTTTTTTCTAGCGTTAACAAATATTTCGCAATCTCTGCAAAGACTTTAACTAAGGCTTTAAAGCCAGAATTACAAGTCAAGGCTTCAAGAAGATTCATTACTGAAGTTAAATCTCAAAGTATTAAGAATGGTGAAATCACTAAGATCACCGAATTAACCACTGGTAAGGATATTACTGTTTAATTTATTTAATGATTTTTTTTTTCAGAACATGAAAATATGGCACAGGTAATGGCTTCATATTATTCATATCTACATGACTCGTATATTTATTTATAAAACTTAAATGGTTATTTATTTATTACTTATTTTATTTTATGTAAATGCAAAATATTCATATCCGGATCGGAATTTCTCGCGGAACGAAATAGACACGCTCAACAGCGAGATTATATTACTGCAATACATTTTGATAAATGTGATGGATCATAATCTCTTCCTACTTATAGCTATAATTTTGACTTTTGTTCACGTTTGATAAGAGACAATCGAACAAAAGTAAAGGAGAAGAATATGTTTATACCATCCTTGGTTCGTTTATGCAACCAAAGGAGTCCTGTTACTCGGTGCAATATCAATAAATTATCCATTTATTCACCAGTAGTGAATTTACAGTCGAGGAATTTGATACATTCGAATAACTTCCAATCTAAAAGGATATCTTTACATCCAACAAAACATAATTTATATACCAATATTGGTAAAAATCAATATTTTTCCAGTTTTTCAAAGAATTTTATAGAAAAAAATCATAATGAAAATCCAATACTAAAAGAAGAATCAGTTGGAAAATCGATTATTGAGAAACCACAAACGTTAATTCAAGAATATAAGAACGATACAAGTATACGAGTGATACCCGAGAAAAAAACATGGAAGGAACGATGGTTAGGAATATCCTCTGATGATTCCAATACTGCAACATTTGGAGAAGTTTGGAGACTTATGAAATTGGGTCGTAAAGATTTACCACTATTTTCATTAGCAATGTTACTTTTAACTTTATCAGCAACTATTATTATGTCATTACCTAAAATAACAGGTTTAATTTTAGATTCTACTAAAAATTTTACTGAAGTTGACGATATTGAACTTTATGGATTATCATTAGATAATTTTTTATTTGCAATGGGTGGACTTTTGTTAGTTTCAACAGCTGCTACTGTCAGTAGGATTATATTAATGAGAATAATTGGTGAAAATTTAGTTTCACGTTTACGTTCACGTTTTATGAAGAAAATTTTCTCTCAAGATATGGCATTTTATGACAAGAATAAAGTAGGTGATTTAATTTCACGTTTAAGTTCAGATGCTTATGTTGTCTCCAAATCAATTACTCAAAATGCATCAGATGGTATAAAGCATACACTTATTTTAACATCATCAGTAACAATGATGTTTATCCTTTCAACAAAACTTTCATTGATTATGCTAGCATTTGCTCCACCATTATTATTTTTTTCATATTTATACGGTTTAAAGATTAGATCACTTTCGAGGCAGTTACAACAAGCGACTGGTGCTTTAACTAAAGTGAGTGAACAACAATTGAATTCTATTAAAACTATCCAATCATTTACAGCTGAAGCCAAAGAACTTCATCGTTATAATTCACGTATTAAAGATGTTTGGAAACTTTCATTTAAAGATGCAGTTACCAATGCAACTTTTTTCGGCTCAACAGGCATTTTAGGGAACTTGACATTTTTATTAACACTTGGTTTAGGTACAAAATTTGTCCTCAATGGTTCAATGACAGTAGGTGATTTAACAGCGTATTTAATTTATACCGAGTATTGTGGTGGTGCAACATTTGGAATTTCAAGTTTTTATACTGAATTATTTAAAGGTGCAGGTGCTGCTAGTAGATTATTTGAAATGTTGGATATTAAACCAAATATTGATCCAATCCATGGTCATAGATTAGTTAGTAAGGCAAATTGTTCAAAAAATCCAGTTGAAGGTAAAGAAATTATTTGTAAAGGTCATATAAGATTTGAAAATATTAAATTTTCATATCCAACTAGACCTGATAATATAATTTTTGAAAATTTATCATTTGATATACCAACGGGTTCAAATGTTTGTATTGTTGGACCATCAGGTAGAGGTAAATCAACTATTGCATCATTATTATTAAGATTTTATAAACCTTTATCAGGTAAAATTTTAATTGATGGTCATGATATTGAAGAATTTTCAGTTCATTCAGTTCGTCAATCATTTGGATTTGTTCAACAAGAACCTGTTTTAATTGAAGGTACAATTGAAGAAAATATTAAATATGGATTACCTACTAGTATTGCAAATAAAATTACCAAAACAGATGTTGAATGGGCAGCTCAAAAGGCCAATTGTGATTTTATATATACTTTACCTGATGGATTTAATACAAATATTGGACCTAGAGGTTCGTTACTGTCAGGTGGTCAAAGACAAAAAGTTGCATTAGCTCGTTGTTTAATCAAAGAACCACCAGTTTTGATACTTGATGAAGCAACGAGTGCATTAGATAGTAAAAGTGAATCTGCAATCAATGAGACTTTAGAACGTTTAATGAAAGTTGGAAATATGACAACTATAAGTATTGCACATAGATTAAGTACGATTGAAAGATGTGAAAATATACTCGTTTTAGGTTATGATGGTAATATCGTTGAACAAGGCAAATTTAGAGATCTTTGGGCAGATAAGAAGAGTCGCCTGTGGAAATTACTCAATACTACAAATAATAATAAAGAGACTAAACATGAAAAAGAAGATAACGAAGATGAAAAAAAGATAAATCAAGAACAAATAAAAGACAAAGAAACAATTCAAAAACTAACATCTAATGTCTAATCGAATGTATTTTTATCAGCCCTTATTTTTTTGTATATAGAATGTGTTATTTATTTGTATTTGACATTTAACAAATTACTAATAAAAAGAAAGTAAAAGAAAGTAAAATAAAGAAAAAAAAAAGAAAAAGAAATGATGACATAATATCACAATAATAACAAAACTTCTCCTCTTTTTTACAATATGCTTATCGACACTAAAATTAAATTGATTTTTCAAGATTATTTATTTTATCCTTTGCTCAGCCCAAGGGCAAGGGCAAAATAATGTTTATTAATTAATTAACTTTTTGATTTAATTATCTATTTACCTTTATTTTGTTTATTTGTATATATTTGTCAAAGGCTATAAATTAAATTCAGACTTCAGATTTTTCTTATTCCTATCTTTTATTTTTTCTTTTCAAATTATTAATAAGCTCGGAAATAGAAACAGACTGAGAAAAGGAGAAAGGAAAAAAATATTTTTTTTCTATTTTTACTTTTCGTAACTATTTTGTTTACTTTAGTCTATTATCGTTTTCTTATTACTTCTTTTTAGAGGTTACTTGTATTGATAGCTATTAATAATCATTTATAAATTATTAATACATTTTATTGTTGATAACTTTTTGTTATATTCTATTTTTAAAGGCACAGTTATTTATTATTATACTACAAATTCCTTTTTTTTTTTTTTTTTTCTTTTTCTTCTTCTTTTTTTCTTTTGGATTAAACCTTTAACTATAACATGTCTGCTTCGGTACTACTAGCAAAAGAGTTGAAAGAATTATCCAGAAATCCAACATATCATATTACTTTAGATAATGATAGTATTTTTGATTGGACACTGGGATTATATATAGTCAATCCAGAATCTGTTTGGAATCATGCTTATCTACAGGCTAAAATGCATTTCCCATCAAATTATCCATTTTCACCACCATCTTTTAAATTTACACCATCAATATTCCATCCAAATGTTTATTCTGATGGTCGTGTATGCATTTCAATTTTACATGAAGCTGGGAACTTATACCAAGATGAACCATCAAGTGAAAATTGGTCACCTGCTCAATGTGTTGAAAGTATAATTATGAGTATCATATCCATCCTTGATGATCCTAATATACTTTCACCAGCAAATATTGAAGCAAGTAATTTATGGAGAGATAACAGAGAAGCTTATAATGCAAATGTTAAAAAATTCACAGAACGAACACATATTTACATACCGGAAGATTTTGATGTACCTTCTGATAAGGTAGTTGTTGGAACTGCTTTACAAGAAGAGGAAGATGAATGGTATTTTGATGATGATAGTGATGACGAAGATGAAGATCAAATGTCATACGAAGAGGATGAGGCTGAAATGAGTGAAGATTACGAAGAAGAGGAAGAAAAATAATTTATTCAAATATATCCTTTATCCTTCCTCCTTAATCGATTAAATATTTCCTTATATGTGTTACAATATAGATTTTTTTTATCCCCTTTTTATATATTATGAATTATTTTCCATGTGTTGTTAAAGATACATGATTCCGCTTTTAAAACTTTTTTTCCCTCCTTTTTTACGTTCTTACTTTTCCTATTTAATACTATCGCCATTAGTGAATTTTTCCATTTAAGACTTGAGTAAAAATGAGAAAGGAAAAGTAAATAAATATCTTTCCATGAGATGAGTCGAAAAAAAATCGATGAATTTTGAGAAAAAAAAAAAAAAGAAAAAAGGGAAAAAAAGATTTTTTTCTTTTATATTGAAAGAATTGTTACTATTTCAAGTCTTGATGTTTACTAATAATTCATAGCTGATAATATGGCAAAGAAGGATAAAAAGAATAAGGATGCAAAAAAGGCTATGAAAGCGGCAAAGGCCGCTAAGAATGCATCCAAGGGTGAATCAAAACTTAAAAAGTTATCAAAGAAAGCTGGTGATGATATTGAAGATGAAGTTGACATCGATACACTGTTGTCTCAACTAGCAGCAGAACAAGAACAATTTGAAGCTGTTCATGTTACAAGTGTCGAGAAACCAACAAAACGTACAAATGCAACTTTAGTTGCTGCTCCAATGGCACAGCGTAGAGAATTATTCCTCTTTGGTGGTGAAACTGCTACTAGTCAAGGTATTGTTCATTTTTACAATGATTTAAGTGTTTATTCTCCTGATAGTGATACATGGCGTCGTTATATTAGTAAAAATGCACCTTTAGCACGTTCTTCTCATGCAATGTGTTTTCATCCATCAGGAATTATGGTTTTACATGGTGGTGAATTTTCATCACCAAAGCAAAGTACTTTCCACCATTATTCAGATACTTGGATCCTTGATGTTGAAACTAAGGAATGGGCTAAAGTAGAAGAGAAAAGGGGTCCATCTGGTCGTAGTGGTGCTCGTATGTCGGTATGGAAAAATTATGTTATTTTATCTGGTGGTTTTAGAGATTTAGGTTCACATACAACTTATTTAAATGATTTGTGGCTTTTCGATGTTATGAATTATAAATGGACACAAGTAGAATTTCCTGCAACTATGAGTATGCCAGATCCAAGAAGTGGCCATTCATTCATTTGTTATAATGATGAATGCTTTATGTATGGTGGTTATACAAAAGTTAAAGCTGGAAAAGGTTTACAAAAAGGTAAGGTTTTGACAGATACTTGGACACTTAAAATGAAAAGTGATATTAAACAATTGAGATGGGAAAGGAAACGTAAACAAGGATGGCAACCAACCCCAAGAGTTGGTTGTAGTATGCAACAACATAAAGGTAGAGGATTTATGTTTGGTGGTGTCTATGATTTAGATGAAACCGAAGAAACATTAAGCTCAGAATTTTATAATGCACTATTAAGTTATAATTGTGAAACTAACAGATGGTTCAATCTTAAACTTAAAGCACGTAAGAAGAAAGAAGTTGTTAGAAAGGAGAAAGTAGATAGAGATAAGGAATTAGAAGATATACTGAATGAAATTTTGAAAAATGCAAATTTAAACGACGAAGACGAAGAAGATGAAAATCTTGAAGTTTCCCAAAAAATTAAAGACGATGAAAAAGAGAAAGAACTCGAAGAAGAGGAAGAAAATAGAAAAGTCTACCCTGTTAGAAATCAACTTCCACATGAAAGATTTAATGCTTTAACTTGTGTTATGGATGATACCTTTTATATTTACGGTGGTATTTGGGAAAATGGTGAAGTCGAATGTAATCTGGATTCCTTTTATGCAATTGATATATCTAAACTTGATGGTGTTACTGTTTTCTGGGAAGACTTATCTGAAATATATAACTCTACCGCTGATTCAGAAGACGAAGAAGATGAAGATGACGACGAAGATGATGACGAAGATGATGACGAAGAAGGTACCGATCATAAGTTGGTTGCTGAAGAAGAAGAAGAAGAAGAGGAAGAAATATCCGAGGAAGTTGAACCTGCAATTCCTGATGAAAGACCATGGCTTCCACATCCTAAAGCATTTGAATCTTTACGTAACTTCTATGTTAGAACTGGTGCTGAGCTTTTAAAATGGGTTATTGACCAAAATAGAGATTCAAGAGGTAAACAATTAAAGACGAAGGCTTTCGAATTGGCAGAAACCAGATGGTGGGAAAGAAGAGAAGCAGTTCAACTCGAGGAAGATGATATGGAAGAAAGTGGAGTTGAGTCGGTTATTGAAAAGGACTTTTCAAAGACAACAAAGAGAAGGTAATTATTTGATTTTCTAATGTTTTCAGATGTATAAAATATAACGATAGAATACAAAACTTTAATATAACATTATAAAGATAACTAATTATGCGAAATGAATACCAACTTGATGGAAAGCGTACAGTAATTTCAAAAAGTCAGTTTGGTCTAATTTTGCAGATCTTTTATCTCCGAATCCGGTTTCAGCCATAACTTTGTCAACATTTTCTTTCACTATTTGACTATAATCTTTACTATCATCAAAGAGCATTTCACCCCTTTGTTCGCCTAAAAATTGTAAATATGTTTTATAATTCTTTTCTAAAATATCAAGAATTTTACCATTTTTAAATATTGAGTTTAATGTCTTATTCTTTCTGTTGAAGCAAAAACGCAATAGTCCATCCCATTCATTATAATCAATATTTGGTTTTGGAATCTTTGGCTCAATTTTAACCACACTTGATTCAACCTTTGGTGGTGGTCTAAAATTGTTCTTTCCAACTTTCATAACATGTTTAACGTTTGACCACATTTGTGCATTAGCACTCAATCTATTATACAATGTCTCACCTGGTCTAGCAGTTAAATTTAAGGCAAACTCTCGTTGAAACATTAATACTGCAATTCTGGGTGGTCTTTGCATTTCTAAAAGTCTGAAAACAATACCAGAAGAAATTTGATATGGTGTATTAGAAATACAAACATCAAAATATGGTATATCCTTAAGTTTCATAAAATCTCCCATAATAATTTCAAGTTTTTTCTCTAATGGTGTACCTTGAACACGCTTTGTTAATTCTGCAGCCATCTTTGGATCAACTTCAACAGCATATACTTTTCTTGCTTGTTCTAGAATACGAACAGTTAAGTTACCAGTACCAGGTCCAATTTCAAGGACAACATCTGATGGCCTTATCTCAGCTTTATCAACAATACCTTGTGCAATCAATGGATTTTTCAAAATATGTTGACCAAGATCAGTGTTGAATTTGAAAACTTTATTTATTTGTGAACTTCCTGAAGGATCTGGTTTGTTTTTGTGGAATGTCTTCTTATCAGCCTTTGGCATTATTATCTGTACTTACAAATACTTCTGTATTTATTTATTCTTGTAGATATAACTTAATAAAGATGTGGAAAACATTTTCAAGGGAAGAAGAATGAAAAAAAAAAAATTAAAAAAAATTTTGAAAAAAAAAAAAGAAAAAAAAGAAAAAAAAATAAAAAAACGGGCGGTGCATCGATCCAGTTCCGTTTCTGATGAAGTGTTGAAGTTGTGGTGAGCTAACGATAGAGTGTAATAATACATCTTTAAGCAACATTTTCATACCGATATCGTAATAATTAAATAGATACCTCTTAAATGGCAGGAGCAAAGACACAACAAAACACACCCAATGGGCCATCTTCTAGAAAATCTGGACAGCAAAGTACAGGGGAAAATACATCATACAAGTCACGAACAGCTACTCTTACACCAGAACAACTACGTAGACTCCGAGGATACCAGATGATTATTGGAGGGGCAGTTTTCCTTATTGTTCCATCACTTGAATTATATCGCCGTCTATATGCAGGTGGTGAAAGACGTGTACAGCAAGGTGAATTTAATCCGCTAGATGGATCAATCAAGGAATGGGAAGAGGAAGAGAAAGTTAGAAATTTTAAAGAGTCTTGGTTGACTAAACTTTTTGGTGAAAAATAAGCACGTTTTTTTTTTGAAAAAAAGATTAAAAAATAACCTCTTATTATTATGAATTTTCTTACATATTTTTATACACCTTTTTTTTAAATGTCCAACATGAAATTGTATATATACATTGAGTTTTATTATACATATTTGAAGGATCAAACCTTCATACAGAACTGATTCTTGAGCTTGATATTAAACCTCTCATACCAAGTGAAGTGGCTCCCCTAACTTTCAAATTGCGGAGGTCATTGGAATTCATTTCTTTGAGTCTACCTAATTGAATAGGCCTGATTGTTGGCCTCATTTCTCGTTGAGTCATGACTGTAGTTGATCTAGGCCTTTGCGACGCCAAAACAGGAGAATTAGTTCCAAGCTTCGTAGATATACTGCTGGCTATATTTTCAAGTCTTGAATCAGGTCTGGCCAATCTTGCTGGTGTTTTTTCAAACCTAGTATTATCTCTTTGTAATCTACTTGCTGATCGTATCATATCAAGTCTAGACTCTGGTCTCATAGGCAGTGGAATTCTAGATCCACTTATTGGTGGCGACTTAGGTGAGTTTTTATTCAGTCTTTCTACTGAGAACAAATTATCAGGTGTTCCAGATAAGTCTTGCAAATCTCGTGATACAGGAGATATATTTATCTCTTTGTCTGACATATCTCCTGTTTCGACAAGAGTTGATAACTCGTACCTGAGAAGTGGTGGTTGAAAGGTTATATTTTTGGTTAATTTGTTTTCTGTCTGAGCTGGCTCTCTATCAATAGGAAGCATTACATACTTTTTGGTGGGTGTAATTCTTGGAGTCGTTGCCGGTGTTGAAATCGGAAGACGTGATTTTTGAAAGCTTCTACTATTTGGTGTAATGAATGGGTCTGGAGAATCAAATATGTTACGAGTTCTCATTACATCAGGTGAACTATTGGAACTGCCGGAAGAATATATACTTGATGGGGTTTCCTCAATTTGTCTTTCCTCACTATCCTTGTTTAGTTTGTTAACTTCAGTTTTAATTTTTTCCATTATTTCAATGTTATCTTTGGAATATATATTATCATCGATATGCCTAGGTGTTTGAAATATTTTTATGTTGCTATTAGTTTTAGGTATCATATCACTTAATATAGGTTGCATATTGAGTGAATCAACCAATGGATTACTGAATACTCTTTTTGTCCTCCCATTGATTCGTCCTTTTGAAATAGGGGTTTGAGGAACATTTTCCTTTTGTTTTATAAAGTTGTATTCTTCATCTAACCTTTTCAACTTGAGAGAATATGTTTCAGCTAGTCCATAAGCATTATCTATCGGCCTTAAAATGTTCATTACTTCCTCTAATGTTTCAACTGTGTTTTCACCATTAGACTCTATTAATTGAAATATCTTTTCGCAAATAAGATTGATTCTATGATATATATATAATTTTTTGAAGGCTTTTAGGTTTCTTCTGTATTCATCATATAACTTTGTTATCCTTTCATATTTCTTAATATTTTCTACTACAAGATCCATGTAATGCATCCTGGAATTGTTAAAAAAATCATCTAACGCATAAGGAATAAGTTTTATCGATTGAGAAATGGGTAATATCGTATCATGCAATGTGGTATATGACTCAAAAATTTGTGCATCAGTGTTAGAGAATATAATAAGTCCATTAAAATTAGTTCCAGTTGGATTGACATCTTTTTGTAGAGATTTAATACTGTCAAAATTTTCCAGTTCTTGAATTTTGTTTTCGATGTTTAACAAACTCCTTCTTTCATCAAGCTCTTCCAATTTTCCTATACAATATGTTAACTCGGCATTAACTGAAGCAATAACGCCTTTTTCTATTTCGTTATAATGGTTAGCAATACTCAACCGTTTATGATAAGTATGTGTAATTTTTTTAACCGATAAGCTCAAATCACATATACTATTAAAATAATCTAATGTTGAATCTGTTTTTAAATTGGGATTTTTTTCAAATTTCATCAACAAAAACTCAACATTATTATCAAGAAGTTCCAGGGTATCAAAAATTGTAGAAAGTTCGAAACGACCACCAAACACCCAGTCTATGTCAAAATTGGCCTTCTTTCCAACTTCATCCATCTTTTCTAAAACGTTCAGTAGCTTTTCCAACGAAATTATTATTTTGCATGATTTTTCACTTATCAGCTGTGAAATTTCACTGTTATCATTATTTTCTGTTTCATTACTTAATTGCAACTTGAATGATGTAATATCCACCGATTCATTAAAATGATTTAAATCAAATAATTTGTTGAACAATGACGGTATACTCGGTTCAGCGTAGCCTTTCATTGTACCGCTTTATTTGACTTTAAATGTTTTCCAATAAATTACAATAGCCACTAAAATTCCCTGAATATTTTCTTCTCGCAAGCACAGTGTTCAAGATTGGTAAAATATAAATGTCCCAAGACTCTAGAGTACTTTTAAAACACATGCAACACTGTTCAATAACAAATCAGTGTTAAAAACAGAATTTTCTTTTTTGTAAACAAACATTCCGTGTTTTGAGTTTCCCCTTTTGGGAAAAAAAATTCGCGTTTCCTGTTCGATGAGTTACATGTCACTTTTTAACATCTTGGGGTGTTGTTATTATACAAGTATTCTATAAAATATTTTGTTATCACATATAGTTTGAGATTGAATAAAAAATTATAGTATGATTGTACTAGGCCTCTCGATTTCTTCTTTAATATAATCAAAATCTGAATCAAATCCCGATTTGATCTTTTGTTCGATTATAAGTCTTTCAGCTGCAGGTATTTCAATCGGCAGTCTTTTTTCATAAACATATTTGTTCCAATATTCATTTGAGTTAGCACTCAAAAAAGAAATTCTATCAAAAAGAAAATCTTTACACAGCCTCTCTACTCCCTCGTTCTGGAAATAATCGAATTCGGTTTTATCGTCACATAAAATAGTATGCATTAATTTTGTGACAGCGAGCTCAAAGTCCATACCATAAAATTTGATATGATTACCAAAAATTCTTCTATTGGAAACTTCGAGCGTACTATAAAGCCCCTTTTCTCTAATTTTGAAAGGGTTTAGCCCAGGGCTTTCAGCATGGAAAAACATCGGAGTCGAGGTAAACACGTTGAAAGGTTTTCTGAACTCTTCAAAATAATCATAATGATAATTTTGTCCCGTTTTTAATCTTCTTTGATCAATATCGTATATTTTACTGGCAAGCAAATTGTAATCTTCCATTGGATCATAGTGTAGAGTAATTGCAGAAATCGGCCCCACTTTTTCACCTATTTTATCGGGGGTTTTGTAGTTTTGATAAAATGTTTTCTTAAAATAATGCGCAGAGGCTGATAAAAAGTCACCGCTCGTTTTATATGACGCAAGATTTAAAAGTGGATAATATCTAGCCAACCCATCGTTAGTGTAATAAAGCATTAAAAGCAACACATCGAAGTTTTTAGTTTTATCAATCAAATAGAGACTGTTGACATTGGAATATTCAGAAGCAGTCCCCTTAAAATCATGGAAACTCTGTTTGGGAAACAAAACTTCTTCCTTTTGCCTTCTTTCAAATTCCTTATAGTATTCAATAGGACTAAATCTATCATTCATAATTCTAACAGGAGTTTTTTCTACTTTAATCCCAGCAACCTCATAATAAGAAGGCGAAACAGTCTTTCTATAAATTGAAGGCCAAGTGATAAGATCAAATTCATTGAAAACTGCAGAGTTGAATAATTTATCCGGGTTTTGTAGTGGCAAAGTTGAAGGTGCAACAAAAAATGCATGGTTAAACGATGATCCTAAAACAGCTAGTGTTTCCACAAGAAGGTGGTTATATCTCAACTGTTGAAGACTTTCTACGCCAAAAACATCAACCATAGGAATACAGGTTGCACCCAATTTTGGAAAAACTTCATTACAAAGCACCGGATTAGGTTTAAATAAAGGAGGTATCATCACCTCTACAGGATACACAGACCCCAATTCTCGTAATTGTTTGATTAGTAGAAGAGATAAAAAATCATCTTCACCACCACCAGTAGTAACGTAACCCGCTCCTTCATAATATGAAATGCTAGCAGTTTTAGGTATTTTTGAAATGACCGTCTTGTGAATTTTCTTCAATTGCGCAAGCGTATCCTTATCAAAACTCTCTAGTTCCAACAAGTAAGATTCAGAAATGTCTGCATATATATTTTCAAATTTTGTCTGGGCATGAATGCCAATAGGAAATTTGTTATCACGTATAATGGAGTTTTTAAGTACCTGGAAATAACTATGAAAAAAAGCTTGGAAGTGGTTCTCAGGCCTAAATTTCAAATTTAGATTTTCGGTATTTTCCACCAATGAATCTGTTTTACTATGTGCTTGTGAATTATCAAAATTTATGGTTGGTTTCTGATTCCCCACATTCTTGGCGACTTTCCATGAAGAATAGAAGATTGCTAGGAGCCCTAATATCAAAAGCGTAACTGCTGGAATTATTCGCTTATTTCGGTGAAAATATACCAACAATTTGTGAATGGTTCTATTGTGAACCATTGTGACGCTATCTTAGTAGAAAAAGAATCAATCGATGGTTGCAATATAAGAGACTATCTGAAAAAGCCAAGATCTGCAAACATCCAATAAATTATCATGTCTTTTTAGCGAACGAAAATTAGCTTTGCATTTTTTTTTTAGTATCTGAGAAAAAATTCTATACATTTTTAGAATACAATAGAGGACGAGAAAGAGTTAAAATTTTACTAAATTAGTCGCCGACACGGTTGTAGTGCTTATATCACTTTTTTAATATTAGTCTGATACTCCACATGAGCTTCTCTTATTTTCAAAGGTAAGTTTCCTTTTTTTTTTTTTTGGAAAAGAAGCCATTTTGAGTTGACAATACACGCTATCATTATATCTCTTCAGTACCAAGCGTTAAGCCATATTAAGCATTATAATTTAAACCGCCGCTCAATAAGTCTATTTTCTATATATTTTATACAAGATAATCTTTCGTTGATAATCATAAATATTTATTAATTCATCTTACGATATGTCGTATATATTTATGGTGGTGCATTCGATTGGTTATATATATCTTTTATGAGCTAAATACAAAATACACTCGATAAGTCGCACATACTATTCTTAATGCTTAGTATGGTTCAACATCAAACGGTCCCTGTCGTTTTGGCAAATCACATCGCGAGTCTTCCATGCTAAAATATGCATCTTTTATCTCCTTTTATCTCCGCGTTTCTAATATTGGAGATTATAAATAATTAATCTGCCGAAAACTTATTTGCTTTAAATTGCTTGGACCTAGAACTTCTAATATCAATTTGATGAATAGCTTGATACAAAATTAAGCACAGTAAAATATCACAGGATCTTTTCATTAACCATGTACTAGAGCAAAAAGCACTAGCTAAGTTTCTTATTTAGGAAATCGCGAGAGATCTAATTTTGTTTTAACTTCGTCAGTTAAAATAGAATGCCGGCTCAACTAGGTATTATATTCGATGTTTCATTGAATTCTTCGTTCATTCACGTCTACAGATATACAAAGTATAACTTAGAATTGTAAATAACACCACTTTGCAATTTGTTGATCGATCTAACATTGAAGGTAATATTCAAGGTTCAGAATGAACAATTTATAAAGTAACAGTACACATAAAGTTGACATTAATCACAGTGCAATTGCGATAAAAACAATAAGAAAAACAATCTATTCCAAATATTATATATCTATTTCTTTTGATTACGCTGCTCGTATTCAGCTCTGTTGCTTTGTGATATAACCGCACTTTCACTATTTTTTAAATGTCCCCTATCATCCAACTCAACAGTACCCGCCGTATCAAACAAGGAAACTTTTCCAATTAATAAACCAAGAGTATCTAAAACCTGATGTGGATCTGCAAGATATGCCTTAGCAACTGTAACCTTATTCGCTGGTCCAACAGTAACTGGATAAAAACCATATGATCCAAATAAATTTACAGGCACCTTTTCTTCAACCCAATTCGATTCAATATCATTTAATGCTTTAAACATATCCTCATCAGTAGTGTCATCTCCAAGACAAAGTACAAAATCTGGCAATTGATCTTCGAATTTTTTCTCTAATGTCACAGCATCAGAACATAAAATTAATCTTCTAGCAATTTCCCCTTTATTAACAAATTTAGGCCTGACTTCAAGGTTGGCCTTACCAGACATGACTTCAACATCGTATTTTCCAGATAATATTTCAACTAACTCTTCTTTACATTTTTCTGCTTGGTACATTCCTAATGTTGGATCTGCCTTACGATAATGCCATGTGAGTGCAACTTTTTTCTTCTCAATAAAAGAACCAGGTGTTTTTTCTGTATATTTCCCAAAGATTTCTTCAACTACCGTTTGCCAGGACATGTCAAAACTTTCTGTGAGATTGATCCATTTATCAACTCCAGCTTTTTTCATAAAACAACCATGTTCAGCACTTAGTCCAATCTGCGGATAATTTGAACCAATCCATTTTTCCAAAAAAACTTGATCACGCCCACTAATAATCCAGAGTTCATTTTTTGGATCTTTTGTTAACTTTTCGAGGAAACTGTTAAGCCTTGCTGAAGGAATAGCAGCATTTGGATCCCTTACAATAGGTGTCAATGTTCCATCATAATCAAATAAAAATAACCGACGATTGGCAGCTTTATAGTTCTTTAAAAGTAGTGGTCTGTTCAAGTATGGGGTTCCATGATTGGATGTTTGAGTTGATGCAAAATCTAACAAATTTTTGATAACTTTACATGACCAATCTTGATTAGTATTGTTAATAACAGATTGATAAAGAGTATCTTCAATTGCCTTCTTTCTTTCATCAGATAATAGCAAACTTTCATTAATAGCGTTTGCAACACCAACTGAATCCCATGGGTTAACTTGAATAGAATCTTGCAATACAGTGGTTGTACCACTAAATTCAGATAAAATCAAGGGGGAACATTTTAATTTTTGGCATACTATATATTCTAATGCAGTTGTATTCATGCCATCTCTAATTGATGTGATCAAGCATAAATCCGCAACTCTCAATAATGCTAAATACTCTTCTTTATTAATTCTCATATTATAATGTAAAACAGGGGAATAATTTAATGAAGAATATTTCCTATTGATATTAGCAATTAAATCATTAACTTTTTTGTCAAGCTTGGAACTATGATAAAATGGTTTGAATGAAACTTGAATTAAAACAACCTTTCCAATCCACTCAGGGTAAATATCAAGAAAAACTTCAAATGCTTGTAATTTTTGAACAACACCTCTGACGGAATCCAATCTATCTCTACCAATTATAATTTTCCTATTTTGGTTCAATTCTTTTAGTGTCTTAATTTTTTGCTCAATTTCACTAGTAAATGCATCGCGTTGAAAATTGTCAACGTTAATACCTAACGGCAATGTAACAACATTAGTAGTTGATGAATGTACCGTGACTTTGGTTGGTGTCGTTTCATAACCATTTACTCTTGAGCAACAACTAATAAAGTGCCTTGCAAACGAGTAACTTTGAAATCCTAATTGGTTAGCACCTAACATACCATCAATTAAAACTTTCCTTTTGGATAAACATCTAAAATATTCAGATGATGGGAAAGGAATATGAAGAAAATGACAAATATAAACATCAGATAATTCCATTTTTAAAATTTGAGGTAATAATAGCAAATAATAATCATGAATCCATATGACATCACCTGGTTTAACAATTTCTTTAATTTTTGCAGCATATGCCTCATTGAACTTAACATAATCATGCCACCAATCAACTTCCTCTCTACCATCACTTGGTTCGTTCATCATATAATGAAACACAGGCCATAAGATATTTTCTGCATATTTTCTCCATCTATTTTGATCCCTCCTAAGTAACCAAACAGGATGAATATTTTCATTATTGTTCTTCTTACGGATTAAAGAAGTCACATGATCTTTATCAGTTTTTGTAAGGTATAAAGGATCATGTTCAAATGAATCTCTATTAATAGTATGCATATCATTACTGACTGAATTTGATGTACTAGTTATTTCACCTGTCCAAGCAACCAAATGTGTCTCCCATTCTGTTTCATCAGATAAAAATTTATTGGATGCATATAATGCCGATGACCCACGTAATGGCGAAACATTCCAACTGTTACAAGTTGAATTTTTTGTAATCTCATTTGGTAATTGAGTCATACAGTTTATAATACGACCACTTAAATTAAGATCTGAAGAGAAATCACTGGGACTGGGCCATTCTTGTATTTTTGGAAACTCAGTTTCTGTCATATTTTTTGGAATGTAATTTGTCTAAAAATTCTAAAAAAAATAAAAGGGAATATAATAAAATAAAATTGATTGATACCTAGTAAATAAAAGTATCTTATACAAATAAAATAAACAAGTTATGTTTGAGTGAAACAATAAATTGAAGTTCTCCGAATTGAAACCTCAAAAGCATCATAAAATATCGTCATCAGCATACCTCTCCCTGTATGGCATACGTGTGTACTCGCCCATCACTCACACGCACAATCTCTCCACAAATTTTGTGGTTGTTTGCGGAGTAGGCGGGCCCTTTCCCGGTTTAGTGTGAAGCGAGCAATCTATCTAATCGAAATGGAGTTAATTATCAAGTTTAGTAGAATCTACAAAAGATATACAGGTGCATTTTATTATAATTTTTTTTTTTTTTTTTTGATTTTTCTATGTCATATATTATAATGGATAATAAAGACAAAAAAAGAGAGAAAAAAAAAAAGAGATTTCCAAGTTATATGTAATGATAAAATATATTTATGAATAAATGATGCATTCATTTTCAAAATTTATAATTAGATTAGGAAGAAATACAGATTTTGGAACCTTCTTTTAATCTTTCAACATCTTCAGATGTACTTTTTGTAGTACCGTTAACGAGTGATGGTACTTGAGCAGGTGCTGGAGTAGGCGCTGGAGCAGGCGCCTTTCTGTTATGTTGCATATGTGATTGAACCAAATGACCCGCAGCTAATGCAGAACATAATGATAATTCAGAGGCTAAAACAGCAGATGCAACAATTTTAGCTAGTTGTCTAGCATTTGCACCTGGTTCAGTAGGATGTGGGCCTCTAATACCTAATAATTCTAACATGGCACCTTGTGGATCTAAAACTGTACCACCACCAATAGTACCAACTTCAATAGATGGCATAGAAACTGAAATCCTTAAATCACCATTTGGTAATTTTTTCATTAATGTCATACAATTTGAACTTTCAACATTTTGTGCTGGATCTTGACCTGTAGCTATAAAAACAGCAGTTAACAAATTGGCTGCATGTGCATTAAAACCACCAATTGCACCAGCTAATGCAGAACCAATTAAATTCTTTGAAATATTCAATTCAACTAATGCATCAACGTCAGATTTCAAAACCTTCTTAACGGTATCAGCTGGAATATCAGCAGAAGCAACAATACTTTTACCACGTCCTTCAATCCAATTAATTGCAGCTGCTTTTTTATCAATACAATAATTACCAGAAAGTGATACAACATGCATATCATCAAATCCAAAATCCTCAATCATACATTTTAATGAATATTCAACACCTTTAGAAATCATATTCATACCCATTGCATCACCTGTTGTAGTTTTAAATCTAATATATAATGAATCACCCGCAATTGCAGTTTTAATGTGTTGTAATCTTGCAAATCTTGATGTTGAATTAAATGCAGATTTCATCTTCTTTTGACCTTCTTCTGAATCTAACCAATTCTTTGCCTTACCAGCTCTTGTTAAATTAGGGAATTGAACACATGGACCTCTTGTCATACCATCAGCAGTCAAAACAGTTTCAACACCACCACCTGCATTAATTGCTTTACAACCTCTCATTGTAGATGCAACTAAACAACCTTCAGTTGTTGCAACTGGAATATGATAAGGTTTTCCATCAATAATAATTGGGCCTGCAACACCCAATGGAATTGGGATATAACCTATAACATTTTCACAACAAGCACCGAAAACCCTATCATAATCATAATCTCTATATGGTAATTTTTCAGTTAATAAAACAGGTGCATCTGCAAATTTTGCAATTGATTGTCTTCTTACAAGAACAGCACGTAATTTATCACCTAATTGTTTTTCTAAGGCATACAATGGTAATTTACCCTGAGTAACTAATTCTAAAACTTCTGCATTATTACAATTTTTAACATTACCTTCTTTTAATATTTCAACTAATTCATCAAGTGGGCGTAATGATGAATCATCAAATGATGTTAATTCATTACTTTCATATGAAGAATCTTCTGCTGTACTAATATCTTCAACAATTTGACCAACCTTAATATTATCATTGTTTGAATTTGATAAATCAATTGATTCAATAACTGTTGATTGTTCAATATTTTTATCAACTTTCTTCTTTGATTTCTTCTTTGATTTTTTTGATTTTTTCGTAGATATATCAAATACTGTAGAGTCTATTGGTTTATCAAGATTTATAGTAGAATTATATTTTAATACATCAGTTGTATCTAATTGATGTAAATGAAATCTAGCAACATTTAATAAATATATATTAATAGCAACAGAAATACCAGTAATCATGAATAAAAATTTAGAAATTAATGGATCACAAATTGCAGTTGACAGTTTTGAAAAAATTAAAACAATATAATCTTCAACTTCTGTAAATGCCGTTGATTGCCTATATATTTTAACTGGTAATAAAGTTAATAAAATACCATTTGATGGAATTGATTTGATTGAATTATTAATAACATTTGAAACAGATGGTGAATCAATTGATGAAAAAGTTTGAAAATCAGCTGAATCATCATATAACCATGAAGTACCTAAAGTAAATAAATGAAAACCAAGAAATCCAGCTAACATTATAATTTTAAAGCCAACAATACTCCTATTATGTTTAAAAATTCCTTTTGATGTATCAATTGAAACTTCTGCAACATCTCTTGCAACATTTGAACTAATACCATCTTCTTCTAATGCTTCTCTTAATTCAACTTCACGATGAACTTTAACAATTTGTGCTTTTAAAGATAAAATAGATGAATAAAAGGTAAAAGTAAATAATAAATCAACTGCTAAAATAATTGATGATAAAATACAAAAATTTTTCAGTCCTGTTAAATCAGGAATTAAAAATGAACAAATTAAAAATGAAGCTGAAATAATAAGTTGATCTCTAATTAAAGGAATTGCAGTTTTAGATTTAACAACATCAGCAATAATATCAGAAATATCCATTTTTGAATCAGAATTACATGCTTTAACAACTGGAGCAGTAAATGCCAATTTATGTTTGAAACCAATAGTTGCGACTAAGAAAGGTAAACCTTCACTTAATGAAACCAAAGGAACTTTAATATGTAAAATTTCAGTGGTTGCAGCTAATGCAAATAGAAAAGCAAAACATGATGATAAAATAGAACCAAAGGCTAACCAAAAATTTGAACCAAGTTTTCTCATTTCATAAAATAATTGAAAAAAAGTAAACCACATTGCAAGATAAGCAATAGATACTAAAATAATATCAAAAGGCTCAGCACCAGTAACTAAATTAATTAATTTTTGTAATAAAGATTTAAAATATTCAAAATATTTACCAATTTTGTTATGTGAAGATCTTAATTTAAAAATAATTCCATTTTTATTTTCTAAAATAATTGGTAAATCTGAAATATCAAAGCTTGAATCAGTAATTATATAACCATCATTACTATTTGAATCATTTTTAATTAAATCAGGATAATCTGGAATTAAATCAGTTTTTCCTTTGAATTTTAAAGGTGTGACAAATATATGCTTTGCATTTGAATATTGATCTAATTCTGAAGATGATTGAAGTAATTGCCAGTTATTTGATGATGAATCACGATAAAAGTTAATAGATTGTAATTTATTTGAGTATTCGTTTTCAATATATTGATCAAAAATAGCCAAATAAGCAACCGATGCAAATAAGACAGTTGATATTATAAAATGAATTGGTTTATTTGCACAAAATCTTGCTAGATTTGCTGGGATAACTGAAAAAATATATGCCATGGTATACATATAAATTTATAAGAATAGATATCTATCTATCTATATATATATATATATATATATATAAATATATCTATATTGAATAGAATAAATTGATGTAAGAATAAAAAAAGATTATCCTTTCTTATTCCTCTTCTTGATAATGAAAAATTTCTTGTGTGACAGACAATAAAAAAAGAGGGATTCCCGATCCTGCTAATGAAATGTCACGAATAAATGTGATTAGAATACCTTATACAGCCCGCTGTGCTTGTAATTTGGTAATTAAATCAATAAAAAAATAATGTACAAAAATATACTAACACAACTACTAATAAATTGAAAAAGGGATTCAACGAATAAAATAATAAAAAATAAAATTAAAAAAATAAAATAACACGAAAAAACCCGTTTTGCTTGGAAAACATGCTCAGCTCATTTTCCTCGTATCCCCCAAAAATTTTTTTTTCCTACTTTTTTTGAGCGTCGAAACGAAAGAAACGAAGAAAAAAACAAAACACTGGAAAACATCGACGCGTCGAAAATGAAAAAATTACAAAACCAGAGCAACAACTGTACACCAATTAAATTAGACTTTTCTTTATCAGTTTTTTTCTGTAATGTTGGAAAATAATGGATGATAAATAAATAAATCATTTATTTCATTATCAATGTTGAGATATTTGATTGTCTTACAACAACAGTTTTATCCTTCTTTTTTTATATTACTTTAAATAAAAGAAAATAATAACAAAAAAAAAAAAAATGGCAAGAGAAGTGATTAGAAAAGAAAATGTTAAAAAATATGTTCACATTCCAGCAAAGGGAAAGAATTCTGTATCAGATTTTATGGGTCAAAATTTACCATTAGCTGCTATGTTCCTCAGGAATAAAGCTCTTTCATGGGCATGTTTATTTTTTGCTGTTCAAACTTATCTCAATGAACCAATGATTAAGGATCCATCAGATGATTCACAACCTGCTTTTTTCAGAATTCTTTTCGCATTGGTTGCAATTGGTACTTCATATATTGATTTGATATTCCCATCAATGAATGGTGCTGCTGCTGCAAAATTAGCCGCACAGAAGGCTACAGAGGCAGCAGCAACTGCAGCAGCAACTGCAACTGCTTGATTCTTTACTGTATATTAATTATATCTATTAAATATTAACCTTTATAAATCCCTTTTTTTTTACAGTTAAATAATTGACTTTCAAGACTAAAGTTAAAAATTTTAATTAAAATTAACCTATTCCGTAATTTTTTTCTTCTTTTTAACCTCCAATGGTAAAACTTTCGGTTTTCTTTTCATTCTAGCAATTAATTTATGTTCGAATTTGGAATAACATGTAGGACATTTCTCATCAGTAGGTACCATACTTAAAATACAGAGACAAACTGAACAAACATAACCGATATCAACAACTTTATTAGTAACAAAACAAGAAGCTCGGAAATCAACACTTGTATTAGTCGGTAATACAACAATAGGTCGTAATAATGGTTCAATAAATAATGCACTACTCATATATTGTATTAATCCAGATGGATGTTTGATATCAATATAAACTCCATTAGTTGCATCGGATGTTTGTTGAAGGAAAATAGACTTCTCCCCAAGTTTACAAACATCTAGTGAAACTTTCATCTTTTGTGCTGCAAAAATTGTATTCATCATTGAAACATATGGTAATGTATTATCACCACTGACACTAACAATCATAATCCTTGCCTTCATATTAATATTGTCTTCAGATCTTTGTAGTTTATTTATTGCTGTTAATGCTGTAGAAATTGCACCTGTCATAGTACCCTTGATAAAATTATTATCCTTGCTAATAATATCACGCAATCGATCAGGTTCAACATGATATAATTCATCTAATGATTCTAAAATTTTTTCATCAAGAACTTTAAATTGTCCATAAATCCCAATACCTTTCAACAATTTCTTCTTTTGTGAATTGACAATTTTTTTACTTTTAATCTTTTCCTCTTCATCTTCATCTTCATCTTCATCCTCGTTATCATTATCAATATCATTGCCTTTTTTATCACTACCATTCTCTCCCTTGAGAACTATAATCTTCTCCTCGTATTCATTTCTCGGATAAATACGTTTTGCACCATGGTGAAAGCTATTCGCCACATAAAGTGACACCTTATTACCACTATTTAATGCCAAATGCGAATTTAACAACACAAGAATTGCAGATGTAACATGTCGAAATTCCACATTATCGTTTTTTTCAATATATGCCTTCCATTCAATTGGATGGAGATCTAAAATTACCGTCAAAAGAGATGGCGTTTCATCAATAACACGATGTATATTCTGTGCTGTATTACTTGCAGAATCGGTGAACGTATTGTCAGAAATAGCGTCCATTATGTAAAATGTATTTTTTTATCTAATATATCCAGTTAATAATACAATTGGCAAAGCAGCTGTTCAATTATTCAGCTTAACACGAGTGAAATTGTACACTTTTCAAATTCATGTTACACTCAAAATAGAAAATTGTGACATTATACTAATATATTTTTCTTCAGTATTCTATCCAAAAATGGTAAGTATGCCGAGATATTTACCAGGCATAGTCAAACGGATCGATAAGCCGGGTAATGATTTTGTCATTGGAGCAATAATAATACCGACGTATTTGATATCACCTTACTGATAGATGGTCATCCATGACAATATATATTACAACATAGTAGCTAGGGGAATATACTTCATATCATATTAGATTAGTAATGACACTAATTAGGACTACACTTTCAACTTATAATGGTCCACGGCCAATACACCATATCACGTGCTCCGCTTGTTAAATTCAAATTTAAATCTCGAATGTTCCAGAAGTTTTCTCAATTAGGGACTGATACATAGTATAAAAAAAAATGTATTTGCACATTCCAAATCCTGATAGGAAGAGAAATATCATCACTGAAGTTGTATATTTTTTAATTTAATTATCTTCCATTTCGTTCAAAGTTGAGTTACCAAATCAAATAAACACACAATAATGGAGAAACTATTACAGTGGTCAACTGCACAAGAATCTCAAGATCCTGAAGTCCGTGCAAGAGCTCCAGCACCTGATCCAAAACTTTTAGCACAAGTTCTTGGTGCAGATACAGGTAAAGATGACGCTACATTAATGAAGGAAGACATAAGCGTTTTACTTTGCGATGATCCAAGAATCAGTATTGATGATAAATTAACAGCCTTAGAAGATTTTGAAATGTTAGTTCAAAATTTGGATAATGCAAATAATATTTCACCAATGGGTTTATGGCCTGAAATTTCAAAATTATACACATACAAAGGTGAAGAAGAGGATGAATTTAGAGGGCTTGCAGCTCTTATAACGGGCACTGCAGCACAGAATAATACTAAATGTCAACTTGATTTTTTAAAAGGTGTTGGAATAGATGGTATGAAAAATCTTTTAAAATTAACTGAGAAGGAAAATAATTTTAATGTTAAAGCAAGAGCATTATATGCAATAAGTGGGTTGGTTGCACATAATGGTGCATTATATGAGTTATTTGTTGAATCAAATGGATGGGATTATTTAAAAAAAATTATCTCTGAGGAATTTTCAAAAAGTAGAAACGACATTAAAGTTTTATTGAGAAGTGTTAATTTGTTAAAAAGCTTATTATATGATGAAATTGTCGTTGAAGGGGAAAATGTGCATGTATCCAAATCTGACAGATTTTCAGTCGTTAAGGATAATAAAATCATTAAAACTACAATAAATAAACTCTCAAAAGATACAAATGTCGATGTCAATGATAGAATATTAAGTGTGTTGAACTACATTTCCATAAATGGATATGTGTTCTCAACAGAAGAGTTAGAATCTTTAAAAGTTAAATTAAATGATCTTTCTGCTGTCAAAGATATTTTGAATGCTGATGATTTTAACAATTTGGAAAAACTTCTATAGATTCCTCCTTTTATTTTGCTAGTTTATAATGAATGATAAATATACGATTAATACATAGGAAAATTTTACAATAAATAAATAATTTATAATAATTCATTCTCATTTGTTGATAAGAAGACTTTACGTATCAGCTTTTCATGGTCAGTACGTAAAATCTTGTCTGTTGTAAAACTAACGCCCATTAATACATCTCTATAAATTTCAGCCGCCGATTTATAGGATTTTTCATCCACAAATTTTTTAGCCCTAGTTTCAGTCATTCCCTTGAATTGACTCAACATTTGTATTACACACTCATCTGATGCATCACCCGATTTAACTTTCCCTATATTTGAAATCTCATAATTTCTTTGCAGATAATCAATATATTTCGAAGAAAGAGTATAACAAATGGATATCAACCATTCAATAAAATCTTTCAACCCTTTAAAAGATTGGAATGTAAAATCATATTCAACTTCATATTTAAGTAATTTTTGTTTAATATCACTCGGTTTTACTACACTTTCTGAATCGACTTTATCCTTTTTCTTATTTTTCTTTGGATTTTCAACAGAATCAGGATCTAATCGTGCTTGGACTTTTAATTTATATAATCGATTGACTTTTGTTTTTAACGATTGTAAATATTGATCATAACCAAGTACCCAAACAGCAATTTTAACATCAGTGTATTTAGCCTTAATAGTATTAATATTTCGTTTCATTTTACCCTCCCTAAATAGACTTATTAATTCTTTTGCATCATATACTAAAATAATAAGATCCTCAAAATTTTGTCTTCCTGGTATTGGAACATTTGTATTTTTTTTAGCAAAGAAAATAGAATCAACAAACCTTTTGAATCTAATTATAGGTAATGTATCTTCCAAAATCTCAAATTTAGCAGGTGTTATATGTTTACTATATTCTTCATTCAACTCTTTCAATTTTGTATCCAAGGTTGAAGAAAAACAACATGTTATTTTTTCCGTGATTTCTTCTTTAGAGTATTTAACTTGATTGACTTTTTTCAATTTTTGAGGTTCAAGTTGTTTTGACCTTTCAAGTAAAAGTTCTAAACGGTCATCAGTATATAAGTTTATATCATCAGTTACAGTATTCATGAAGTTTTTCGGACTCTCTATAATATTAGAACTATTAGTAATATCACTTTGATTATTACTGCCAACATCTGTAGCCTTCCTGATAGAATTCAAAACTTGAGTTACTGCTTTATCATATTTTGATGAGGTTTCCACACGTTTACTTCTAATATCTGCTAAATCTGTAATTATGTTTTTCACTCTGTTTGATTCCTTTTCCTTTAGACTTTTCATTGTTTGCATATGTTTCTTCATTTCATCATTGGGTATAAGTGTATTCTTATAAACAATATCATGTAAACTGCTACTAAAATCTGATATCTCCGAAGAAATTGTCCGATTACCACCCGTATACGTATTAAAAATATTTGAGCTACCAGTTAAATTTCTTCTTCCTGTTGTCCTTTTTTGATTTTCTAGATTTTTCTTTTGTGTTTCATTCTGAATATTCAACTGAATTGCCGACCTTTTAATTTTATCAGAAGAATGTTTATTGTTCATTGAATTTATTTTTGTAACTTTAGAAGTTGTGTCAACACGTGTGGTTTGATAACCGTTTGAATGTTGGATATGATGTTTACTCTCACTTCTTGTTATTAGCATAGAATCGTTTGGTGGTGAAGACATATTTAGATAAGAAGAAGACTGATCATTTTCAATTTCCTCAACGTCAAGATTAATATGATTTACAATTCTGCTAAAATTTGGCGATGAAGATGGGTATAAATTTGTGTTTTTCTGTACATTGTCTTGTTCTTCTTGTTCATCGTCACTTGAAATGATATGTATACTAGAATCAGGTAGTAAGGTGTTTGTGGTTTTGTTATTATTTAAACTTTGGGGAAAATCATCTATTATTTGAATTCCATTAGAGACTTCTTTATTCAAAAAAGAATTATTATTTGATGAAAAAATATTTTGATCGATATTCTCTACACGTCTAACACCATGACTAGGCGGACCAAAAATTTTCACAAAATCATCATCATCATCATCACCTTCGTCATCAGCAAAACCATGATTTTCAATTATATGACTGATTACACTATCTTTTTTATTATGTATTGTCAAATTTGATATTTCACTATCTGAATCATTTACATCTAAAATTACATTATTCGTGACATGTGTTCTATCTGCTCGTCTTGAATACTGCAAATCCTCAATTTCATTATCTGAATCCAAAACAATCACATCTGAAAACGTCATTACCTGTTGTACAATTAAAATGATGATTATCAGTTTATGATTGTTATCAATTGGTAATTCATTTATTTATTTGTTTATCCATTCCTGTCGTTTCCCAAATCTCGTGTTTGTACCTGTTTTCCTTTTTTTTTTGGCGTTTTTCCCCCTTATTTTTTTCCTCTTTCAAGATTCATGTAATCAAATCAGAAAAAAAAAAATTAAAAACAAATTAAAAAAAAAAAAAAGCGTCACGTGACACGTCGATCGACCTGCCCAAAATTTTTGTGTAAAAGGCTGTGCACGGCTGTGCATCGTTTAAATTTTTTTTGATTTTAATACCCAAAATGGAAATTTGTAAACAAACCAATTTTTTGACCGCTTTTTTGGCAAGATGAGATAATTGTTTCGTTTGACGAAGTTTCTTATTGCTTTGATTGTTTTTAAGTGGAAAGAGGAAATTTTTAATGTTTATTTATTTATTTATTTATTTATTTTATGATATTTTTAGCCTTTTAGCCTTTTAACTTTTTAGCTTTTTGTTTTTTTTTGGTTTCATTAATTTATTAAACTTCCCATTTCGTCTACTTTACTGTTTAATTTTATATATTTTTTTTTTTTTTTTTTTTTTGGAGACATAAAACTGTTTGACAAAAGAAATTTTACATACAAGATTCGTCTATTTCAATCTGTCTTATTTGAATTTTTTTTTCGTTTTTTACTTTTGCCAAGTTTACAATATTTAGTTGATACCCCTCTCATTTTTTGATTAATACGCTTTAATTGAATATAAATTATAGAAGAAATAATTACAGTATAGAATACACACATAACTATATATATCTAGAATCAATATGTCTTTCCTTTCTATAATAAATAAACTCTTAACTGTGTTGCTATTAGCAGGTACAACATTAATGTTATTGTTTATTGTTTTTTCGGGTTCAATCGAACAATTTCCTTTCAATCGTTTCTATTGGGTTGAAGCTGATACATCTGCAATCTCTACTGCAAATGGTGACTATTCAAGATGGACATTTTGGGGTATTTGTTTCCCTGATGACTTATCCTCAAGTTCAACAAACAATTGTCCAAATTTAGGTCCTGATATTCCAATCTCTCCATTAGATAATTTCGGTAATTCAACTGCTTTACCACAAGATTTTGTAAATAATAGAGATACTTATTATTATCTATCTAGATTTTCATTCCCATTACTTTTAATTTCATTGATTTTTTCAGGTGTGTCATTCGTTTGTTCAATTATTGCTCCATGTTGGTTAGAAATGAAAAAAGTTACTACTTTGTTTGTTTCAATTGCTTGCTTATTTTGTATGACAGGTGCTGCTTGTGGTACTGCCGTTTCAGTAATGACTAGAAATCAGTTTAAAAATGATGGATACTCAGCTCAAGTTGGTGCTGATTTATTAGGTATGCTTTGGGCTTCAGTTGCTTGTCTATTAATTTTATTCTTTTTAACTTGTTGTTCAACTACTCATAAACTTTACAAGAAATATAATGATGCTGAAGGAAATTTACAATCAACCCAAGATCAACTTCAACCAACTGTCCCACCTTCCACTTTTGTTACTCAACCTGAAGAATACAACCAGATTCCAACTCATGAAAGTGCTGGTATTAGATTTTTCAAAATTAGAAGACATCAAGATAAAGTTGAAGAAGATTCAGTTGTATAATTAATTAATTAATTTTTTTGGTATTTACACAATGGCAAGGCTTAAATTATGACATTATAATATCAAAAATAATAATAAATTAAAAAACAAATAAGAATATGAACAAAAAAAAAAAACCCATAAAAAACCAAAAAAAGTACCAAAAAAAAAAAAAAGAATTGAAAATTATAATTTTTTACAATTGACAAGTTACCTCCAAAAAAAAAAAAAAATAAACTATTTATTGTTTTAGATGCCTTTTAAAAAGACAACCCCCCTGTTTCTGATACCCCAAAAACATCAGAATTGATTTCACCTCTTCATTCGTTTAGTTTAGTTTAATATTTTCAAATCTTTTTCGTTGTTTTTTTTTTTTCTTCCTTTAAGTTGATATTTCCTTTCACTGCGTCAACTATATAGCTTTTTAATAATTTATCCTCTATGTAATAATATATCACTTTAATTCTTAATATTACATATTACACAATAATTCATCTATAACTTGCTTAATCAAAAACATTAGCTATTAATGGGTGACATTGAACGTTCTTGGATTTCAAAACCAGAAGAAGTTCTGATATACTAAAATCAACAATACCATTATTTTTCAAACACTTGTACAATAATAATTGACAATAAACAAAATCAAAAACCCGTTCACTGCTAAATATACCAAAACACCCATCAACGACATTTTGTTGGTCAAAATACACTCTAATATCCATCAAATTTTCTTTTAGTGATTTTATTAAAGGATTCAATGATTCAGTATTATCTTTTAATTTCGTGTTGTCAATGATGTAACACAACTCTTTAACTTTATCTGTTGGATTTCTTTCTAAATTTGTCTTTTCTGCCGAAAACAACAATAAATCCCCATTGATAATATTTTCAAATTTGGTTTCTTCATCGTAAAAATTAAATCCTTTTGAATCAACTAAAATTTTCAATAGACTCTTATCTTCAATGCCAGAGAAATATTTCACCATCAAATGTTCTGTTTCCACAGGTATTATTTCAACATTTCCTCTTTTTAGAATATGATAACTTAAATGTCTAGAGGCTAGTTCACAAACAGTATCATCGTCATCAGTTAGAAATTCAAAGATAAATCCAGTCACTAAAAGTTTTATCTCTTCATTATTTCCGTAGATTTGATAAATTTCATTGAATGCAACCAATGACTTAAGTGCAGAAATTCTAACAACAAATTCTAAATCATCTAATGTCATTGTTTGAATTATATCGCACCATTTTTTGAACACATACATATAACTCTCTTCTTCTAAAATCATCAATCTCGCAATATACGATCCCAACGCTTCTATTACACTCAACTTAATATCTTCGTTGGATTCAGTTTCCAATAATCTAAATAGTCTGGAGGTGAAAATGTTCAAATCCTGAGATGATCCAGTGTTGTTGGATTCTATAATAAGATTTTTCAATAATTTTAAAGCTTGTGACTTAACATATTTCCAAACTTCTCCCATTTCCAACAATTGCCAAATTTTTTCCACCAATTGGACTTGTACATCATTATCAATAACTACACCATTTTCTAATTTGGTAGCATAAAATTCAATACTGCTCAACTGTAATTCATAAAGTGGTGAAAACAAACATTCTGTAATTATGACATCGTCATCAATAAAGGTAAATAAAATTTGTGACAATTCTTTAAGTGCCAATTGTTTGCTACCGTTTACGGCATCATCTAGTTTGTTATGTTCAATAAACCAAGAATATAGCCCATTTAATATTTTCATATCAGTGTTAGTTTTGTTTAATTTTAATAACCTCAAAATCTGGAAAAAAGTCATTTTGACAGGGAAGCAATTGATATCGCCCAATATTATTTCAGTCTTTGATAATATTTCTAACCTAACAGAATTGTAATTTTCATGTAATTTATCAACAGTTTTACTTGATTCGTCCGATGACAACGCCATGAATCCCAAAATGATCTCCCTGACAGCCAGCAAAGAACCATGCATTTTATTGTAATCTCTATTCTCATTGGTAATACATGACAATAAATTTTTAATAGTAGTTGAAAATATTTCAGAATTGGATATCATCGATGGCAAGCTTCTAGCCGCCATTTCTCTCACTTTCCAAGTTTTATTACCTAAAATCTGTAGTACCAAAGGAATGAAATCATCTAATCCGACGTATCCAGGAGTTGGCTCTAATCTGGTCATAATTGTCAAAACAGGAAATACTTTCTCAATTTCAGATTGATTTTGAAGTCCATTGGATATTGCTTCGCTTAGAGTATTATAGAAAAGTTCATGAATTGATTCAAATTTTTCAAAGAAAAGTCTAGCAGGGTAACTTGGTAAATAATTTGCTTTAACCTTTTTGCTACTAAATAATCTATTCTGCAATGCAGTGAATAACATAACTGCACAATTACGAATTGCCCAATAAGGTGATGCAAAACAATTCAAAGTTAATTCAAATGCTTCATCAATATGAAGAACAGACTGTTCAGATAAATTTGCATCAATAAAAATTGCTTTAATACAATTGAATGCATTAACTTGTGGAAGATTCACGTTATCAACAACAGCGTCTTTTATTTCCACAGATTGTTTTGCAACTGCGACTAACTTGTAAAAAGTAGTTTGGACTAATTTTTTATTACTACTCAAGATCGCTGTTATCAAAAATGGAATACCAGCTGATCTTCTTGTAATATATTTGGATCTTGTTTGGATTAAATCCAAATTTTCTTCCAGCCATTTTTCTGGTGCAAATGAAATAGAAGGCTTCCGGGTACACAAAGAACAACATGAAATAAATGTGGGATATACTGAAGAAAATGCACCTCTATGCCTTATGGTTGCCAATTGTTCAATTAAAAATGGTCCAAGTTTTAGGATAGCCTCATCGGTTATTGGTGATTTTTTTGCTGTGAATAAAGAATCAAGCATGTTTGAAGATTCTTTAACACTTCTCCAGGCATAACTGGAAATCACTTGCGTTGCTTTACCATATGTTTCTTCTTGTTCTTGAGTGTAGTTGTTTTGAAATTCATCAAGAAGAATACCCTCCGGTGAATCATGCTGAACAATTTTTTTTACTATGTTCCAGATTTGAATAGACCTATCAATTAAACCATTTATTATATCATAATCGCTTAGAACCTTGGAAAACTTAGTATAGTTTATAATTTCAAAAATGAATTTGAATGCAGCAAAATAACCTTGAATACTGTAAGAAATACAAGCAACCGCAATATCTTCATTTGCTTTAGTTATTGAAAAATCAATTTTATCAATCAATTTTATCATAATTTGTAGGCATTTAGTGGTGTCATTCTGATTTTGATAATAATCAAATGCAAATTTATAAAATCTTGCACCAGAATCAACTTCTTTGCCTTTAATATCTCCCAACAAGTCTAATGATCTAGCTTCCAACATTTCCATATCGACATATGTATCTAAAGAAAATGGTGCCATCGATACAACATCATTAGAATAACGTCTAATATCTTCAAAGTTGTCTGTAATATTGTCAATAACCAACCTAATCAAGGAAGGATTATATAAGTCAATTGAATAAGCAAACTCAACTTTAGATTTTTCAATAAACTTCCTGCAAATTCTTGAATCCAAACCTGAATGGATTAAAACAATAAATAATTTGTATGCCATTTCCTTTCTCTGATATGAAGAGCCAGGTCTTAAGTTCGTTTCAATATACTGTGATAAATGGATAAAAAATAATTTACTCTCTTCTACTGCTTTTAATTTATCATTAATTTCCAATTCAAATTTTTTAAAATTTTTCCTTGTTAAACTTGATGCATCTCTTTGTAAAGCATACGTTGATTCTTTAATTCTCGTTACAAATTTTTTAAAATAAGAGTACATTTCGTTTCTAGTCTCCAAATCACCATCAGTGAATATCATATCTAATGAACGTTTGACATTTTCATAAACAACAGGAGAAATCATTTTAGAATTTTTAGGTGATGAAACAAGTAGTTGAAATGCCCCGATTCTATAAGAAGCTGTTTTCATCTCAAGTAATTCTGCAATATCTTCAATGTCAATCAAAGGTTTATTTGTCTCTTTGTTAATTTCTGAAAATGGTTCAATCACAATCGCCGCATCTTGTGCAACTTTTAATGTAGATAATAAAATTGGAATGTTATTTTCCTTAATCACAGATAACAGAAATTTAACTGTTGCTTGTTTGGAGACCTGAAATAAATTCGGAAGTACGTAACTTTCAATACCTTTCCTCATATTAACATCATGCAAACAAGTAATTACCTGATTATTCCATAATGATAACCACTGATCTTCATTTTCTTTTGTGTAATTGTGACGTAAAACTAAAAATACAGATTTACCAACAACACTACCAAGAGCCCTTGCCCAAATATTGTTCAAACAATCACTCACAAAATTAGGTTTTCTTTGAAGAATAAAATCACAAGGTTGAACATGTTTGTGTAAGTGCTCAATCATAAAATGAAATGCTCTCATCGTGTATGGAAGATCCAGACTGGCTGATAACCATTTTTTACAGATTTCATTTTTGCTCTCTGGACTCAATACAACAGTCAAGTAATTCAACATTTTCACAAAAAGTTCTTTTAATGCATTACCTAGAGCTGCACCTGAATCATTCCAGAAATCTATAACATAGTGGAAAAGAAATGTTGCATTTTCATCGGTAAGTAACTCAGAAAATTTTGACTTAAAATCTGGATTTTTGTTGAATAATTGTAAACTTCTTGCAAACCAAATTGATAATATGTCACATGCTAATGTCCTATATGTCGTTGAAACTCTATTTGACTTAATAGATATGAATATTGGATCGAATGTATCCAATAGAATATTTAATTGTTCTTCCGGATCAAGATTTTTGATTTTCATTACTTGATCTTTAAGTTCAGCCAATTTTTCATCGGAAATAATTTCATCGGATGCCATTGCAAATAGTTGATGTCTAGTTTGCAAATAATAAACGGAAGTAATTTAGTTTTGTAAATTTCATCTGTTGAAAAAGTGAAAAATCATGAAGAAAAAAAAACTGAAAAAAAACTGAAAAAAAAAGGCAGTGAAAATCAAAAATTTTCTTCTATTCACGCTCGTGTCATGAAAGCAAGTGGTTTGTGTCTGTTTTGATAACGTGGCTTTGCCATGAGGAATGCATTGATTAGTCGTTTTTCTTTGTTTCATCCTTATCAAACTAGTTATTAAACAATTATTCACATAATGGAGAATAAGTACATTGGTTTACTTCTTGCTATTAGTTCATCATTTGCAATTGGATCATCTTTTGTTTTGACAAAAATTGGTTTGTTGAAAGATGGTTCTAGAGGTGAATCGTTATCATATCTGAGCAATCCTATATGGATTGTAGGTACTACAATGATGGCAATCGGTGAAATTGCAAACTTTGCAGCATATACATTTGCACCACCTATTTTGGTTACACCATTAGGAGCATTATCTGTTATTATTGGAGCAGTTTTGGCGTCAGTTTTCTTAAGAGAGAAATTAGGTGTTTTAGGTAAATTAGGATGTGCAATTTGTCTTTTGGGATCAATTATTATTGTTTTACATGCACCACCTGATAAAGAAATTACCACAGTTGATGAAATTTTACAATATGCAGAAAGACCGCTATTTTTAGCATATTTATTCATTGTTGGATCATTCTCTGTATTTATGATTCTGAAAATTGCTCCAAGGTTTGGATCCAAACATCCAATGGTTTACATTTCGATTTGTTCCTCTGTTGGATCTATTTCTGTTTGTGCAATCAAGGCATTTGGAATTGCTTTAAAGTTAACATTGAGTGGTAACAATCAATTCTCACATCCATCTACATACGTTTTCATTATTACTGTTGTTGTATGTATCCTGACTCAGATGAATTATTTTAACAAAGCATTGGCACAATTTGACACATCTATAGTTAATCCATTATATTATGTTACATTTACTACGGCAACCTTATGTGCATCATTTATTTTATTTGGTGGTTTCAATACTGCTTCAATGGTTGACGTTATTTCTTTATTATCAGGATTTTTGATTATTTTTAGTGGTGTTTATTTACTTGATATATCGAGACATAATCCAGATACAGAAAATCAACAATTATTTGCTAGTAATACTGAAGGATTAAACGATATCCCATTAAATAGCGATTTTTCAGCATACCAGTTCAGAAAATCAATGGAAAATACTAGACCTGATTATGTCGCATTAGAAAATAATCATTTGAATAACAGTAGGAGATCTGATAGTTTTGAAATTTAAACATGTTTGGTCAAATACTAGTTTATAGTTGTTATTTATATATTTACAATAAGTGATATATTTGTATAAAAGATGATATTCCATTATTGGTACAGTTCTACCTATTAAAATTAGCCTATGAAAAGATATACAATGATATAAAGAATAATTAAATTTACAGCTGTCTCTATTAATCAAATATCATCAATATCCAAATCACTGTTATCACCATCTTCATCAGATTCAGCACCGAACTCAAAGTTCATATCTTCTTCATCATCACCACCAAAAGTATCTGTTTGGTTGATCTTTGCAGATTCTGGTAATTCACCCAATGAAACCAATTGTCTTGCTTCATCAGCATTATATTTATGAACAACATCACATTGTTCTTCTTGGAAATCTCTTAATGCGACTAAAATAATATCACCTTGAGACATCCAAACTTTCTTTCTTAATTTACCTCTAATATGTGCGATTCTAACGGTACCATCAAAACAAGTTGCTTGGACTCTACCGTTACCTAACATTTTAGTAATTTGAGCATATTCTTGGTCTTCATCTCTGAGGATTAATTCTCTCTTTGTGGTGTTTTCATTCTTTCCTCTTCTTCTATTCTTACCACCTTTTCCTTTACCCTTATTAGCCATCGTAAAATATGTATATGGGTTAATGTATATATTGCAAAAAGATAAAAAAAAGTATCTAAATAGGGCGAAGTGCAAGGTCAACACAACTGTTATATTCATGGAAAACGTAAACTTTTTCACTTTTCTCCTGTGGAAAAAAAAAAAAAAAAAATGAAAAAAAAAATGAAAATGAAAAAAAAAAAAATAATAGAAGGCGTCGATAGTCGGAAACTAAAATAAATGTATTATGTCATGCATTTGGTGTACGGATGTTTGAGAATTTTATTTTTTGTTCATTAATCTGCAAATTCTGTTTGTGAATCGAAATATACAAAGGCTTAATATCTTATTGACATACTTTATATCTCCTGTCTAGCAGAGGTATTGCACAGAAGAGAAGTTTTAAAAACATACATATTCAAATATAATGGACTCGTTTGGGTTGCGGATGCAACTAACTAATCTTTTCCTTTCATTGAACTCTTCAAAACAGGCTTCTCTTGACATTTGCAATTTTTTCATACGAAATTATGTTATTCAAGAAGATTTATACCCTGCCCTATTGGACGTTTTACCACGATTAGATATTAATAGAAGGTTGAATTTGTTTCAATTTATTGATGATTTCCTTACACTGATAATAAGTGACTCAAAATATAAATCTAATGACATCATATATAATTATGCATTTCTAATTATATCTGACATGCATAAGATCCTACAGTATATTTTACCACAATCCCCTGAAAATACAATTATACTTGACGATAATCATGACAATAGTAATAACAATATCAAGGAAATATTGCCGAAAAATGGAATCAGGAAATCAGAGATTAGAACTTTGGCAAATTTACCATTTTGTTATAGTTTACTTTGCCATATCTCTGAAAAGTTCAAATTGAAAAAACTGTCTCATTTTATCAAAATTTACAATAGTAATTTATTGGATGATGAAGAAATAGGAAAAGTTCAAAATGGTGTTCTTTTCGATGAAAGTGCTATTTACAGTGATAATATAGAACCAACAAAATCAAGTCATGTGGATGACTATATGAATTCCAGCCCAAATTTAACAACGGGCGCTAACCAATCCGAAGATAATTACATACCTGAAAAAATAGAACAAGGATTGAATTCTGCTTGGGAATTTCTAATTGCTAAACGGAAACAGAGTCAATATGAACGTCTTTTGATTGATTATCAAGATGATCCATTCCATTCAAAGGAATCTGAACATAATGAACAAATTATAAGTAATAAAAGTATCAACATCAACATGAACACTTTAGAAACTTTAAACAGTGGTGTCAAAAACATCGATGAAAACTATACAAATAAAACACCAAAAAAACAAATCCCTCCAACATCTACACAATCACCACAACCGAAGAATGTATTGTTACTATCACATGAACTTATCCTCCAGAGAATTGAGGCTGACAGAGAACGTCAGAAAAGGGGTAAAGAAACTCTTTGGGAGGTAGAGAGAGAGCAAGGTCAGATAAAAATGTCTGAGTTTGAATTCATTTATGATACGCTACAATCATTTGATCCTATTGCCGACAAGCCAATAATTGATGAAATGGAAAATTTATATCAATTATGTACTTTTAAAGATAAAGATAATAATACCAAAGTCAAACATCAAGATAAGAAAAATAACTACAAAGGCAACTCTAAGAATTCATTGAGAGGTATCAATGCCAAGAATAAGAATTCGTTGTATAAATCTGAAAACCCAGCCTATTCTGGAAACGAATTATTTTATTCAAATGAAAAAAATAAGAGACAGCGTACAAATAGAAATGCAAATGACAACAATAAAAACGTATATGTTGATAGAAGGTCATATGATGAGTACTACGGATATGAGTCTGAGTGGCATTATAAAGGA
>JAJMES010000214.1:0-53047 GCA_030574275.1 Pichia sporocuriosa
GATTCGCCTGTATGCATTGTCACATGTCATTTTCCTGGCCGCGTTGTTGGGGTCAGAAGGGGGAGAACAGAAACATCTCGCCGGATCAAAATTTTGGTTGTACTCGTCATGGTGCAGTTGTTTCTACCAGAATTTTACGTATTAAAATTCTTACCCTATTCATTATACAGTAATTTAAGTTTTATTTCTTTTATTATTATTAAATTGGACATAACTTGAGTTAAGCTTATTCTTTGTAGTAGTAAAAACATTTATAAAAGACAATTATCGTTATTCCATTGGCTTATATTTTATTGTATTTTATTGTTCTATTTTTATTCGATAATATTGGATGGTTGCTATTTTAAACACTGCACAATAAGAAACTTAAATAATAAAAATAGATTGCGGTAAATTAAAATGGGCTGTCATTTGTAACATAGAAGAAGATTATTTGCAGCATAATTCAATGTGTTATCATGAGATCATTTTTGTTTTTAATTATTCTCAAAAATCCATAACGCCGAGTTGATCTTGTAAAATGTAGGTGTGGTAATTAAAGATACGCCTTTTATTTTATATCATTTTATACAGTTTATGTTATACTGTAAAAGTTATCGGGTTTATTTGTTTTCAGTGTATTTCATTGGTTACATAATCTACATATAAGTAACATATAATTGGGTTTAATTACTAACATAAGATGATTGAATAAATATTTGTAAACCTCAATGTCCACCAATAGCGGAGCAAGAATGTGGTGTACGGAAGAACAGGCTTTAATACGAAATAAATAGAAAATACACTCCTTAAGCCGCACACAGTATTTTAATGTTTAGCAGCATTAAATTGCGGAGATAAGGTTTAGAGGCGCGCATATACTGGTGAAGCGAAATTTTTGAGACATTAAACATTAACTTTTAAAAATTAACGGAAATTTCCGGACAATGTAGAGAATTTTTTTTTGAATTTTTTTTCATTTTTTGTTCTTTCTTAATAAATTAATGCTTTTTATGTTTTTTTTTCCTTAATTCAGTTTGACGATTATATTCAATTATTATTATGTCTATAGCCATAAATACAGATTTAGTTTTTTTTTTATTATTCTTTTTTTCAACATTAATATTCAAAAGGTTAATATTGAAATAATAATAGCATTAAAACCGAAAGAATTCCAAGATCTACAATTTTGTAATGGCTTAAATTATTATTTCCGTTTTTGTATAAGATCTGCATCACGGTATTCAGCATCTCGGTATTAAACCACATTCAGTAAAATAACATTTGTGAGGCCAAAATATACTTATTCTTAATGTTAAAATGTTAAGTGGCTTAATTTTAATAGATGATTTTTAAAAGTTCCTTTTTCTATTTTTTTTTTTTCCTTTTCACCAAGGACATAAAGATTTATCACCGAAATTCGTTTATTTTGTAAGAGATATATCAGTTGGAGCCTAAATATTAACCTCCAAGCATCGTATATAAAGATATTTAGTATAGATTACTATGAGAGTCGGAAAAAATATTGTCATGTCATATAAATTATCTTGTCCAGTGAGAATTATGCGCTGTCATATTTAAATAATTCTGCATATTTTCTGCATAAAATTCATCACATATAATTCCACCTGTAAATATAAACTTTTTTAATTTGCTTCTTTTTTTTTTTTCTTATTTAGAGAATTTTTTAATTTCGGCTACTACTTTTTTTTCTTCCTTTTGATCTCAGATCGAATTTCAGTATTTTTGTATTTAACTTTATTGAGTGCCCTGATTTTTCTTCTTGTTTTCTTTTTTCTTGTTTTTTTTCTTCTCTCATCCTTTTTTATTTAAAATAAAGGGGAAAAGCTGTTTAATATATTTATTCTTTTACCTAATGACGCCTTAATATCTGGCTTATTTTTTTTATTTATTATTTCATACTCCTAAAGTAGTTGCCCAAAAAAAAAAGAAAATTTATTTAGCTGATAGAAAACACATGGGGTGGTAATATGAACAGAATTATTTATTCTTCACAAATGTCATTTAATCCTTCCTATAATTCACATCCAGTCAATTCATCCAGCAATCGATCTGAATACTCAGATGCTCCGAGGCAACAAACATATAATTTACCATTGAATCAAGTTAATTCTTTCCATCAAAATTTACCTAATAATCATGAAAACATTATTACAATGTCAGGTTTTAATAATACACAGTCAAATCCTTTCAATAATTATTCAATTAATCAACAACAAAATAATTATCCAGTCATGGCACAAAATCAGCAGGTATATATACCCGTGCATCAAAATAATTTGGTGGCCCCAGTTACATCACCACCATTGACACAATTAATAAATATTTCACCAAATCCAAATATCAATATAAATGCAACACAAACTCATAACCCGACAACAAATACAGGTCGTTACGCATCAATAGAACGGTTTCCTCATCAATATGATAATTCTCCTGTTGATAAAAGTTCAAGATCATTATGCTCTCCTATATCAGGTGTTACAAGTACAGTTCTAAAACCAACTAATTCAAGTATGGAACTTTATAGTACTTTCAATAAACAAGATAATATTATGAATGGTTTCAGAAGTATGAGCAACACAAATCATCAATCTAATGAAGTGTCATCTATCAGTCAAGCAGGTCAGAGGTATCTCAAAAACGAAAATTTACCATTTATTAATCAAAATGGTGAACAACATCATAGAAAATTAATTCAACAACATATACCAACATATTCAAATGTGGCAGCACATTTGCAAGTTCAACCTCTGTCATTAACATCATCACCATCGATGTGTGCACAGGAGGAGCAGCAACCAATATATTATCAAGCTCAAAGTAGGCCCCAATTTCAAATGCAAAAATATCGGTACTCACCGATGCCATCACAAGTAGCTATTAATCCTATTCAAAAAATATATACAAATATGCCTTTACAAGAAAACAATATGTCAAATCTACCCCCTAAATATGTATATCCTACAAATAATTTGCTATATAACAACAATAATCCGGTAAATCAATATCAATATATACCGAATGGAAATCAAATACACAATGGTTTGAAAAGAGGGTATAGTGATCCGTTGGTTGAAACTGAAACTAAAGATGCAATTGATAATACAAAAAAAGTTTCAATTGCGGGGGTTGTTTACAATTCAACGGCTGTTTTCAAAAGACTCAAGCCAAGCTCAAGTGCTGCCAAAAGCGGCTTCTCGGATAAGGAAGACGCAAATAGATCACAAGGTAGACCATTCAGCAGCAATATTTCAGGTAGGTTTATATTACATAAGAGTTTGAAGAGTTTGTTACACAACGTAGATAAGAGAAACAACAATAATTTTATTGTTTATAATAAGACGGTTGGGTCAAATAACCAAGAAAAAAATAATGATAACACAAATGAAAAGAAATCTTATTTAAAGCCACCGAGTAAAAATAGGATTGAAGAATTACTATTGAGTAATTTGAAAGAAAGTTTAAGTAGCAGTCCCCTTCTTAGAATGGCAATGATTGATGATAACATTAATTATGAGATCACAACAGAAGAGTTGGATACCTTTTTGAATTGCAAACATGATTTCAATTTGAAAGTCGAAAGATATAGTGAACAATGCAATCCAACTCAAAAAATTTTAACATACAATTCAAAGAACAGTGTTAAAGATACTACAAAGTCGCCAAAAAATAAAAGATTTAATTTTCATAAGTTAATAAAAGATAATTTCGATTTAGAAGAATATGTATTTGTTAAAACCATTAGAGATAACAATGGGCATGTTTTAAAACTAGAAACGATTAGACCACCTCTTGGTGAAGATGGAAAGTTCGATTATACACCAGAATGGTTAAAAAAGAATATCTGTTATCCAAGATACAAAGGTGGTATGAATTTACATATAATGGCTTCTGAATTCAATTTTGTGCTATATAATGACTTAAAAATGTTATTATGGGATATAAAAGAGGAAATTCTAACTAAAAATGAAAATGAATTAAGCGGAATATTAAGTGGGGAACAGGCTTCCATTGATGAAGACTTAAAGAGTCGGTTATTTGGTGATAAAACATTGTATACTGATTTTAGGTAGTTTAAATTATTTTGAGTAAAAAAAAACGTTGTAAACTTTAAATATTATTGTGTTATACAAGATAAGTCACTTCTTAAGTAGTATCAAATATATTTATTAAATTTGGGACTGTTTTGTATAACCTATACATAGTAGAGTTATTAAAGTACTACAATTTTGATTGTGGATCTTAGCGTAAAAGTGTTTTAAAAAGGCAGGTTACATAAGTTGATTAGAAAAAATAGATAAACTGTTTAAAGCTAGGTGATTTATAAGCAAGAACGAGGAAGATATTTGACTACGTTACAAAGACAATATTATTACTGCATGTAACCAAACGATGAAATTTTTGTAATCCTCGACGTCCAACGGTACAGAATAAATTCATTGCCGTATGGATAGAAAAAAAATTTTGAAATTATCAGAATTGTAATATGTTTCTATCGCTCCTCAAATAGTAAATACGTTTCTCATACGGCGTGCTATTGGCATCAATTCTGGTTTAACGTCGGGATATCGAAAGGGGTTCCCCCTGATTCTGTATTTTCTGCGAATTTTTTTCAGATCCAGCCGCGCTGTTGTTAGATCTATGTAATTCTACGTGCATACAATTATAAAGTTTGAGTTCTATAATACAAAAGTTCCTTGTTTTTTTGTTTTTGTCAACTGTTCAAAAACTCCATAAATGGAAAACTATTATTGAAATTACATATTCAAAAAAAATTTATGCCGAATAAGGAATACTTGTTTTAACCAATACTAACAGAATTGATTTTTTTTTTCTTTTTTTTTTTAAAAAAAAAAAAATTAAAGTTAAAACGGAAAATCAAATATTTTGTGAAAAATAGATCATGTGTTATTTTTGAATACGGATAAAAATAACGGATAAAAGGCAAACGATATGAACCAAGTAGTGTTCAGTCTTTATAGTATATGAGACAAAACCATTTTTTTTCATTTTTTCTGTTTGTAAGTACGTTAATATTGGATGATTTGAATTTGATATGCACGATTTCTTACAAGAAAATCATTTTTCTTTTAAATTTAGACCATCAGTTATATTCCAATTCAAGAAAGAAATGATATCGTCAATCATAACTTTTATTTCTGTTTATATCGAAACCAATTTAAAAATATAATTTATTTGATTTTAAACAATAGAAAACAGCGAACTGTGCGTATCCTTTGAGAATTTACAAAGAATCAAAAAGTGTTATAAAATTGAATGCGTGCATGATCTTCACAAAATCAAAGATCTGTTAAAATTAGACTTTTAAACGATTTGATTATTCCACATTTTAATTTAAGCTTACGTAGATCATGTTCTACGATCATATCATGTATAATAGGATATGATATAATATAATATAATATAATACAATATAACATAATACAATTTAAAATCATATGATATGCTCTTAACCACCAGGGTAATCAGTAAAAAAAATTGAGTAAATTCTGGAATTCACCAGTTCTTTTGTTTTCCTTATATTTTTATTATCTATCTGTAATTTGAATGCACTATTATGGTTGATTTCTTCTATAATTTACCAAAAGCTAAAAAATAAAACACTTTTTTCGTTTTCTACAATTGAAGCCGAACAAGTGAAACGGCAGTACGGCTGATTAAAAAAATTATCGGATGCCGACAATTTGATATCGAACGAAATTTATTCGTCCAAATTTTGAGGTAACTTATTGGCAACAAAACAGAAAGAATAAAATCGCCACGATGAGACAACCTTTATATAATGTACATCGCGTTTATGCGACATATATACCTTTTATGGTAAATTTTGTTTTTACAATCAATTGATCATGGTTGTTATATATAACAGTTTTTAAATCAATTGATAATGGTCGCTTTTTTAAAACAGTAAAGTTACCTACTTGAAAAATAAAAAAATAAAAAAAAAGAAACGACAAAAAGCAGATAAATCATAAACGATAAACGATAGAAAACAGAAAGGGAGACGAAAAAATAAAAAGAAAGAAATGTCCGATAATTCCGGTATTTTTTCGTTTTTTTTTTTCGGTTTTATTTTTTCGTTTTTTGTTTTTTTTTGTCCTGCCGCATATACCGTTGGCATTTATTTTGAACATTGCATTTTTTTTTTTTTTTTCGGATTAACTACATCATAAAATGGTCTGATATTCATGTTTTTTCATTTTTTTCATCTTTTTAAAACTGAATTACAGATCTAACATCTACAGATAAGAAAGCTAAAAAATGACTAAAGGAACGAGAAAAAGATAAAGATAAACTTGTAATTTGTTTAAAATCTTTTTTTAGTTATCAAATTATTACTACTAAAAAATATTTTTTTTCATTAAAATTGTAATGTTTAAATAGAAATTAAGATATCTTATTATGTCTACCAGACCAACTTAAAGTATAATCCTAGGAGCCTTATTGCTGTGGATGTAACAGGAAGATCAAGGTTTGTTGACATTATCATTTAACATGCTAATTTTCAAAGTAAAAAAAAGGTACCATTATATTGATATTGTATGAAGAGATGCTAAAATACTATAAAACTTAAACAGCATCAAATAAAAAAATAGTAATGTAATTTTGTAATACATCATGATTAAGCTTGTATACTTATCAATAGCATTTTTATCGCACGAGACATAATTATGTGTCAATAATTGACTTTTTAGAACCAACAGAAGGAATGAATAATTGATATCATCTTTTTGACTTTCTACTCATTATGTTCATTTTCATAATACTTTTCCCGTTGAACCCAAATTTATACTGGCTAATTCTATAGCACATGCGTATATTTCAAAGAATATAAGAACAAATTCTTTTCTTTTTTTTTGTTTCTTTTTTTTTTAACATCGTCTCATATAGCAGCAAAACCCCTTCTCTGGTCAAATACATATATGTAGTTAAGAATTCATGCTTTTTTCTTTATTTCCATGAATATCCTGCAAATTTTGTTCGCCTTTATTTTCTGAATGAGTTGAGTTCTTTTTCCTTTCACTTCTACTGAAGGGATTAATCACAGAATTGTACGGAACAGAAGTTCGTTTTAGATTTTTGGTTTTGCCCGCTTTTATTAATGAGATCCTGTATTTATCCAGCATTGTATCAATTTCATTATCATCTATATCTGAATGTTCATTTTCGATCTTATCCCGATATTCCATCACTTTAACCTCTATCTCTCTCTTTTTTTCATGATCTAATATATCTTTGTCGATCTGAAGATCAGTAATTCTCTTTTGTTTCTCAACTTTTTGCTTACGTTTATCAACTAATTGTCTCTTATAATAATGCTTACCTTCACTCTCATCATTCTTTCTATTTTTCGCATCAGATACATTTCTTTGTATATATCCAGAAGTTGCTGAACCTTTGGAAGATTTAAGACCAATCCCATTATAAGACATGTTGATATCTCTTGCCTTTTACTCCTTCAAAAGCTATCTAAAAGAATTAAAATCATAATATGTTGTCTTAACTCAAAAATTAAACTCTCTTAAAAATCTAAGGAAACATTTGATTTCGTTGATGGTGCGCGTACATACATGATTTTTGAATGCTGACTTTCGCAAAACACAAACACTGAACACGTTTACCTTGCTTGATATATGCGTATGATCTTTGATGAAAGTTGAGTATATGATTTCTTAAATGGCTCAGCAAGATATAAGCAGGTTTTTTACTGTTAAAAAACCAGTAAAAATCTCCAAGGATAATGAAAATATTCAACAAAACAAAACAACACAGGTAAAAGGTGAAAAATTACAGGCTTTTGCATATAATAAAGCGTGCAATTACGATGATGGAGGCGTAAAACAAAATAAACTGAAACTGAAACCGTTGAAGAGGCCAAATTTAGAACAACTGGATGGGAAGAAAAAAAAGGCTAAAGTTTTGACAGATTTTGAACAACAAATTTTGGATTTTAAATTGAACCATATGGATAAACTATTATTTATTCAAAGTGGATATAGATACAAATTTTTTGGTGAAGATGCAAAAATCGCATCAAAACTCTTAAATATAAAATTGACACAGGGGAAATTGTCTTACAATTTAGAAAAACCTGCAGAAAACGACCATCTGTATTCTAGTTTTGCACAGGCGTCCATTCCCGTGGAAAGATTGTTAGTTCATGTCAGGAGGTTGGTTGTAAGAGGATATAAAGTTGGTGTTGTTGATCAAATTGAAACTGCTGCTATTAGAGCAGAAACTAAGAACAAAACAAAAGTTTTTGATAGGTATTTGTCAAATGTATACTCAGGTGGAACTTTTATCAATGATGAAGATTTAGAGAAAAACGTGAATGGTAAATCTATCATTTGTCTCAATGAAGCAATTGATGGTAAAATATCAATAGTGTCTGTGAACGTCTACTTTTCTGAGATCATTTATGATGAGTTTTTTGACGATTTTACTAGATTCAATCTAGAATCCAGATTACATCACTTAGAACCAATTGAAATAATCACCCTCGGTGACACTTCACAGGCTACATTGACTTGTTTGAAAAATTTTAAAAAATTTAATGATATTAATACAGGCAATTTAAACCACATTCATGCTGAAGATTTACAAAAATCGTTTGGGGAAATATTAACAGATATTAAAGTTGGATTAGGTGATAACCAAGCAGTTTTCTCGTTTTTATCGAATCTAAGTCAGCCATTATTAAAATGTTTTTGTAAATTGTTTGATTATTTGAAAGAGTTTGACCTGACATCAGTATTTGAATTTATATTTAATTTCAAAAAGTTTTCTGATGTTGATAAAAATACAATCTTGGATTGTAGTGCTCTAAAAAACCTTGAAATATTTTATAATATTACAACAGGTACGGAGAAAGGATCATTGTTTGAGATTGTTGATTATTCTCTTACGAAGTTTGGTCAAAGATTGCTCAAAAATTGGCTTGGCAGACCATTGGTTGATAAAACCAGTATAATCGATAGACAAGATGCTGTTAATACATTAATAAATAAAATGAACGGTTTACAAATTGAGCGAATAAAAAACTTATTAAAAGGATGCCCAGATATGGAGCTAATTTTATCAAGAATACATTATGGACGATCTAATAGGAAGGAGGTGTATTTATTTTTAAAGAAAGTTACAGAAATTTTGAATGTTTTCAAAAATATGCGTGAAGATTTGATTTCCAATGATGTACTAAATTCTTCATTGCTAACTGAGTTTTTTATCAACATTAAAAATATGTCTAGTGCAGAACTTTACGACATGGATTCTCTAGTTTCCATGATTAATTCACCATACGCAATTGACTCTAAATCTGTAGAACATATCACGTCATATTTCCACAATTCATTTTACGATTATGAAAAAATCCAAGCTCAAAACAATGAAATTGAGCGTATTCATGAGCTTCTTGAGGAAGAGTTAGAAAATCTTAGAATATTTACTAAGAATAAAGACTTGCAATATGTCAAGGTGAACAATGAACCGTTTTTAATACAAATTAGGAAATCAAATATTAAAAATGTCCCTTCTGATTGGATTAGAATTAGCGCTACATTGAACTGCGCTAGATACAGATCACCTGAAGCTGTTAAACTTTATAAAAAGCTTCAATATCATGAGGATGTATTGAAGCAAATATGCAATGAACTATTTTTAGATTTTACCAAACGGATTAATTCATATTATCCTCATATATCAAAATTGATCAAACAACTTGCGAGTTTTGATGCCCTCATGTCATTAGCAACTGCATCATTAAATAATTACTTTACTAAACCAAAAATAGTTGATATTCCAACAATTCAATTAAAAGGTGCTAGAAACCCCATAACTGAAAGACTACTTCAGGGGAAATCAAGTTTCTTAGATTCTACATTAGAATCTTCACAGGGCAAATACACAAACCCTTCAACTTATATTGATAATGATTTTTTCATGCAAGAAAAACAAATGAGTAAATCACGAATAGCATTGATTACAGGGCCAAATATGGGTGGAAAGTCATCATTCATGAGACAAGTGGGATTAATTGTGATATTATCACAAATTGGATGTTTTGTTCCTTGTAATGAGGGAACGATATTGGGTATATTTTCAAATATTTGTATTAGACTCGGATCGAACGATGATATATTTGCAGGGAAATCAACCTTTCAAGTTGAGCTTACTGAATGCCATCATATACTTCAAACTTGCGTTGATACCGGATCTGATCCAGATTTTCCTAGAAAGGGAAAACCAGGAAATAGTTTGATTTTGATGGATGAGTTAGGAAGAGGGACATCAACTGCGGACGGTTGTAGTATAGCCTGGTCAGTTCTGGATTATCTTATCAATGATATGTCTGAAAATGTGTTGGTTTTATTTGTAACTCATTTTAAAGAGCTTGAGGTTTTTGAAAACCGAAGCTTAGGTGTTGTGAAAAATTATCATATGGGCTATAAAATAATTAGTGGTCAAGAAAAGAAAGATATAATTAATACAAATATTTTGTTCACATACAAGTTAACCCCTGGCTATAGCTCAGGATCATATGGTGTATACTGTGCCAAAATTGCAGGCATACCAAATGGTATTGTATCTAGTGCAGATGAAATTTCGCAAAATGCAGAAGCTCAAACATTGAAAAGGGATATACAAAGGGTAATTAACACCATCAACAATAAGAATGTTGGAAAGTTGATTGAACTTGCAGATTCTTTTTAAGAGAATATATATTAATTAGAGTAAAAATTTATATAGAGTACTGATACATAAACAACAAAATGTTGTATTAAAAAAATTTTACATTTTCAAAAATCTTCGGCTAGCCGTTTCTGATGCATTTGATTGAAGAGTGTATGTTATATCCCCTAAGTCTGTACCTTCAAACGTCATAATTTGAGAGTCATCGTTATGTATTATACTAATAGAATTAAAATCTTTAAACGGATCAGAATCACCGGTGATAACAGTTGATGAACTAGTTTTCCTTTTACTCCTAAGTGTACCCATTGAAGAATGATTACTAGCCTTATTGTTTTTGGTTGACGTTGAATTGGATGTTTGTTTCTTTTTGGTATTAAATATTGGCATCATTGGAGGTTTCTGATTTCTTAGTAATGCCCATTGAACACTTTTGAAAAACGGATGCGATTTTATCTCAGAGGCACCAGAATATGAACCGAGTCTCTTTGTTTCATCTTTGATCAACAATTTCCTAATTAAAGATTTACAATTGCTTGATATTTGATTGTAATCAGAAAATTGAATTTCGTTCTTCAATATATTTGAAAAAGTCTGATTTCTAGTGGAACCTTTGAATGGTGTCATTCCAAAAAGCATTTCATAAAGGAAAATACCCAAAGTCCACCAATCAACGGCTGAAGTATGGCCTTTTCCCCATATAACCTCTGGCGCAATATATTCTTCTGTTCCAACAAATGAATTTGTACGGAAACCATTTATACATGCATTGGTATCTAATTGTGGTAAATTTGTAGAAGATTTTGAACTTGATATTAGCGCTGGGAATGCTGCGTTATTAGATTGTTTTGATAAATCAAAATCACTTAACATTATGTGACCAGATTGATGAAGTAAGATATTTTCAGGTTTTAGATCTCTATAAATAAATCCCATAAAATGTAGGTATTCTAGAGCTGCAGTAACTTCAGCAGCATAAAATCTTGCATCATTTTCAGAGATACATTTCATACGACGAGTTTGAAGTGCTCTAAAGAATTCACCACCCATACAATATTCCATACAAAGATAAAGGTGATCTTCTGATTGGAAAGAATGATAAAGTGAAACAATGAATGGGTGATTAGCAGTTGCTAAAATTCCTTGCTCAGCTAAAACCCTTTTAATTTTTTTACGTTCTACCATTTCCTTTTTATTAAGAATTTTCATTGCATATAATCTCTTTGTTGCCTTTTCTCTAACTAGATAAACTTTACCAACATCACCTTTACCCAATAGTTTCAATTTTTCAAAAGATTGTGGACCAACCTGAACATCAATTGATCTAATTGAGTTACTAGAATAATCCCTTGATGTATTTGCTGGATTTGCGTGTCTTGAAATAGTTATTTCACCAATATGAGTGGTTAATTCGTCTACATTTTTAGAATTATTCGGACTGTCACTATTGGACAAATTATTGTTACTTTCAGTTAATTGTCTCAAACTTAATGGAGCTGATGCAACTTTTCTCAATTTTTTATGTAAAAATCCCCTTGATTCTGTAGATTCTTTTAAAGGTTTGAGTTCATCCCTACGTTCATCATTTTCTTCAGTGTCATTTTTTTTCTCATCAAATACAATTTTCGGTATAATATTCTTTTTGTTTATAAAATCATTGTTATTTTTTAAGTCTTGTTCAAATTGCTTTTTAGATTGCTCTGTTAAATCTAATTCGTCTATAGAATCATCAACGTTATTATCATTGTGTTGATGGTGATGTTGTTGTTGTTGTTGTGATTGTTTATTTTGATATAATACTGGACTTGAAGGTGCTCTGATTCTTCTAATTTTTTGCATAATATAAGATGAATGTTCCTCTTGTTCGTGAACTGGTCCATCACTTTGTTGTTGTGTTGAGGGTTGATTCGCATTTACATTTGCATTTGTATTATTTTCGTTATTCTCCCCTATATGAGCATTATCGTCCATTGTTAACGGTAACAAATCATCATGACCAGAAAATTTAAATAAGTTCCTAATCTTTGTCAGACGCCTGGGTCTAGAAGTATCATCGTGTACTTCTTCATTAATTGGTGTATGTAATTCTTCTTTTTCTTCAATAGTAGTTCCATTATTTGGTGTTTGAGATTGTGTTCCAGAATATGAAAAGTAATCATCTTTTGATTCACTATTACTCAATGGTGTATTTACAGTGCTTGATGGGGTATAAGTGTTGAGTCTATCCTTCGTCGTTGGAGGAGTTTGTAAAAATAAATCAGTATTTGAATTTTCATCAACAGTTTGAGCTGTATTGTTAGAGTTATCAGTATTATTACTTACCGCCGATCCGGCTCTTAAGCTAAAGCTTTCATTGTTATTATTATTATTGTTGCTGTTGTTATTGTTATTGTTGTTATCCGAACCAAATTGAAACAACCTTCCAATAGATAACTTTCTTGAATTTGATCTCGATCTTGATTTGTGTTTTATTCCGGGAGGTTGATCAAACGATAAATTTGTAATCTCATCTTGATCATCCTCGTGAGTCTTCTTATTCAAAAATAAAGGTGATTGGTTGTTAGGTGATCCTGGAGGTGTCGATGATGGGAATGCTGGTGGTGATTCAGGAATTCTCAATACATCATTAGCATGAGAATTATTTTGATGTTTTTGGGGAACTGACATGAGGGTGTGTTTTATATATTAGTAATTAGAGTTTCTTTCTCTCTCCTTTTTATATTTTCTTCTTTCGTTTTTCCTTGTCTTTTCTTTTCTTTATATGAAAACTATTTTAAAAAAAGATCCATGAGAATAATAACCAAATTAAAGTAATATTTGGTTGTATGATGGTAGTAATAAGTTATTTGATAATTATTAAGAATATAATTATCAGAAACTATCCCAAGTACTTACCCAAATCAAACATCATCAAGCCACCTTCATCACGATATTCTTGTTCTCCAGAATAAACGGAGGGGGAAAAAAAAAAAAAAAAAAAAATTAAAATAATACGTGTTTGGTTACGTCAGCACACATAGTAAATCGTGTTATTACTATTACTATTACTATTACTATTATTATTATTATTATTATTATTATTATGGGAAGCTATACAGTATAAATGCAAAATTTAAAATTATTTTGCAAGGTGTGGAGGCAATAAAAAGCTTGCAATAGAGTTTTTGATATAATACATATGTTGACAATTTCCACAAATCATTTGACCATCAACTATCTGTGTTTCAAGTAATAAAGAATGTAAGTCTTTTAACATTGTTTCATTTTGATCAATATCCTCGGGTTTTTGTAGTGGCAAATCAGTATTACCTAAATCAGAAGCCACTTTCACTATTGCATCCCAATCGAGTCTTTCAAGCATTGATATTATAAATTCTGGGTTAAATTCTTGTTCTTCAAGTTGAAGTTTACAGTTTTCATATTTTAGTGGAAATGCACTTTCAGCACCATCACAGCTTTTCACTGCACATCTGACAAAATTTGTAGTTAAAAATTTCATAGTTAAGTATAGATTGATTTGTTAATTTCTATAATCCAAAGTAGAATCAAAGTAAAATCAAGTTGTAATATAAAAAGAAAAAAAAAAGAAGGAAAAAATTCATGAAAATTTTAATTTTTTTTAATTTTTTTTCTTTTTCTTTTTCTTTATTTTAGAAATGGCGCTTTTTCTCTCATTTAGCAAAATGTTTATTGAACTATATATTATACAAACTATGTGTGATATAATTATATATATGGATCATCCCAGTATTATTATTGTACACCGACAACAATAATAATAATAATAAATAAATAAATAAATAAAGAAGATTGAAAATCAAAATCTATATTTTTTCAGTAATAAGTTTCATAGACATCTTCTCTAATGTCAATGCCTCCTTTTCCTTATTCAGTCCTCTCAAGGCACTTATCAGACCATATCTAAGATTTGAATTTTTAAGTTTCTCACAAACTTCTGAACTATTAAACCCTATTTGAAATAATGAATAGAATGATTGTTTAGATTGATTGGTAACTGCAAACATTTGAACAAGTTGTGCAAATCTTTCAAAACTTTTAGTATACGAATGAAGCCATATTGATAATTGCATGGTTTTATGTATAGGTATGTCAGTTTTAACATTATTAATTTTATTAAATGATGATAATTTTAATTTTTTACTATGTTTCGAATGTATCTTTTTATTTAATTCGTATTTCTTCAATACTTTTTGTTTAATATTAAAATATTTCATTTCAGGTTGTTCATATGACGTCAATAAGCGTCGAAATAAGATAGATTCAAATTCATGTAATTTTAATTTATGTAACTGATCAAAAATTCGCACAATTGTATTATTTACAAATTCTTCATTATTAGTAGTATTATTTTTAATAACACTGGTATCAAAATTATTCCTTTGTCGATCCAAACTTATCAATCCATCTGTAAGTTCCTCAATTTTAGAAAAATACTGTTTATTTGTAATTTTACTATTTTTCAATGATTGATAAATATCATCTAATTTAGTCAAATAAATGTCAAATGATTCATTATTTCCAGCAGTATTAATATCTTTTATGGATTCATAATTATTTTTATCATCAGTTTCATCACTATCTATTTTTTCATTCAATTTTGTCTTTAAAACTGACATTAAATCTGATTTAATTGTAGTAGTAGCAGTAGTATTTCCAATATTTTCATTTTGAATATATAAATTAACCAATTTATTCTTTTCTGACTCTAAAATATCCAAAAAGTTCATATTTTTAATAATTAAACCGTCTGATGTTTGTAATGATTGAAATGATGATTCACACAATGTATCATCGTGTGTAACTTCAACTTTGGTTGTATACATTTGAATAATTGGTGGTAAAAGCATAAAAAATGCTAAATGTGATGTATAAGAAAACAATTTGAGTTCATCATAAACATTCCATTTTGATGAACCAGTTGAAACCTTTGGCCTTTTGACATTGGTATGTATATGAAACGATCTTTTAAATGGTGATGTTGACTGTTGAGAAAAATTCACCTTTCTTCCAACTTTGAAAACTGTAGAGCTGTTGGAATTCCATAATGAACGGAACATACAACCTACATATGACATTTTTATCCGCCAGTAGATAAATAGATAGATAGATAGATAGATAGATAGATAGATATACTATTTAATAATGTAAATAAATAGAATAATCTTTACAGGTTGAATATTAAAATTTGAAAACAAATTCCAATAAGATAATATAAACGCTAAAAAGAAATAATCGGCTCACCCCTAAGAAAAAGTAAGAAGGAAAACAGAAAAACCAAAAAAAGAAAAGTTTTTTGGAAGAGCCAATCAAATCATTAGAATTAAGAAGTAAAAAAATATTACGTAAGCTACTACAAAGAATTTCTTTAAATTGTTTGATTATTATGAAATAATGTATCGTTAAGGTAACAGGTTCAATGGTCAAATATAATAGAAAAGAATATATGAAATGGGAAAACGAAAAAAAACAAAACAAAGAAACAAAGAAACAAAGAAACAAAAAAAATGGGAAACATGGGGAAAAATTTTAATGTTGTAAATTAGAAACACACATCAAAATTTAATTTTCTGTAATAAGTAAATATCACATGATTATTACAATAATCATTAAACAACCTTCAATTGAATAAATAGAAAAATCTGGAGTCAAAAAAGAAATATTTAAAAGTTAACAACTGTAATCTTAAAAAAGAAAGGAAGAAAGAAAGGGAAGGGAACATAAATGAACTTTGATTGTGGCGCACCCTTAAATGATTCAATAAGTTGATAATTTAATAGTTGATTTAATGAGTGATTCAACAATTAAACATTTTTTTCTAATTTTTTCTCACTGGGTTACAGATATAATTGGATAATTAAAATGGCACCACATCATCTATATCTTAGTGCAGAATTGAATAACGTTACCAATTTAAAACCACAAGATTCAGCAACTGCACCATTTGAATACACATTTAAAATACAATGTACGAAATGTCATGAAATACATGACAAACCAATTACTGTTAATTTATATGAAAAGCATGATCTTGACGGATCGCGTGGACAGGCTAGCTTTGTTGGTGCTTGTTCATTCTGTAAATATAAATCAAATATTGATATTCAATTACCTAAAAATTATCAAGGATATACAGTTGAGAATAGTGGTGAAAAGGTTAGAATGTTAGAAATTAGTTTAAGAGGTTTCCAAATTGTTGAATATATTGCTGATGGGCCTTTTATTTGTAAAGGTGCTGAAACTATATCAGAATTTAAAGAAGTTGATTTACTTGATGAAGAATGGTATGATTATGATGATATCGCTGGTGAAGAAACATCAATTACTGACATTAAATGGGAAATTGGAATTTGAGTTTTCTAATAATTGTAGAATTTGTATAATTTAAAAATTTAAATACACTAAATTAAATTAAATTAAATTAAATTAACTCTTAAACTTAAATGTGTGTGTAGGAAATTACTAGAAAACAAGAAGTTGTATTTATATATTATTGCACATTAAAGTATATTTTTTATTTATCCTTAATCTTTTATATAAGTTACTTAGAAAGCGAGCTTAGTGAAGAACCAGTTGTTCTTACCAGCTTGGTGTCTTTCTTCAAAAACTTTCTTAACAGCCTTCTTAGCTTCTTCTCTTTGAGATGGTTCAGATAATGATTCAACTGAAACAGCAGCCTTGAATGGTTCAACATCAAAACTGTATCTAGTTGGCATTAAGTGGTTGTAGTTAACTAACTTAACAAATGGCTTAACCTTGGTCTTCTTTGCAAGTTTCTTTGCACCCATACCTTTGGTAACCTTTAATGGAGCTCTTTCGACACCTGCAACAATAGCATGTGGGAATGGGTTTGCTTTGGTACCTTCGTCAAATTGCTTGACGATGACAACCTTCTTACCTGCGTTTCTACCTCTGACAACGACAGCTAAATTGAAATAAGAGAAAATAAAATAAAAATATATTTATTAAATGTTAGTATATGAATCTTAATATTCGAAGTTAACTTCATGACTCTTTGAAAAATTGAAAAAAATAATTATTATTATTATTATTATTGTATAAGTATATTTTGTTGATCAAATATTGAATATTCACTACACTGATTTCATATTGATTCAAACAAGATATACTGATTTCAAATCTTGCTTGCATTATTAAATTTTATTTTTATTCAATTATCAGATTTTAATAAGACATAATATAACTTTAATGCTTTATAGTTTTGTTGTTATTTCATTATTCAGAGTGAATCTTAAATTATAATTTTTTTTTTTTTCATAATGAATGTATGAATCTCCAATGATAGGTTTTGTTTAATTTTAATCTTGTAATTTCAAAGTTCAAATTAATCTTTAAATATTTTATAATCGTATTTTTCCAATGAGTTTTTCAATCATATGGTATTACAAATAAACTCTTTTCATAATGTGTTCAGTTTTTTTTTTCATTTTTCAAATTTGTCAAATTGTCTATGTTCTTTAATAAATTGTACATACCAACTTTACCAGACTTGATGAACTTAGCCATTTTTGTTTAATAGATTATCTGTATATTTTCTACCCCTTTAAATTAAAAGTAAAATATACTAATCAATCTAATAGAATGAATTCTATGAAATTGAAAATTTTTTGCTAACACTAGTGTGTAACTCCCGACACTACGAACCCCAACCTCACCAGCGAGAAACCAACAAACCTACTAGGGGGAGGTGGAAAAACATTACAAACAAACTTTTTTGTTTCTTCTTCTTTTTTCTTCGCGTGAAACCCTATTTTCAAGCACGTGAGCACAGTTATATATCATTTAACGAGGGTTAAAGATTCTGAAATGTGAGAAAAAAATAAATAATATGGTGCGAGGTGTATACAAGGTCACCTGCTATTATTTACTTATTACGTAATTGTTTCAAATTTGTTTCTTTGTTTTTAGCAAGTAGGTAGATTAAGGTATCACCAGTTCAAACGGCTTGAACTCCGATAAGATCATAACTTTGTAGATAATAGCTGTATATTTTAATGACTATACGTGTTTATAAAATTGAAAAAAATGCAATCGATATAAATATAATATTGTTATAACTATGGTATAAATAAAACATCAGTTAAATAGAATCAACCATGATTTTCATCTAAGTCGACTACGGGCCAGAAACTTAGAATTAGTATGTGTAATTTTTTTATCATCATTTTGATGATCATTCTCACGTACTCCAACAGCTGCATTCACACTCGCCATTGAAACGGCTTTACTAATTGCTGCACTAATCATCGGACCTTTTCCAATAGTTTTCTTCTCCCTTTTCAATTCACCATGATTTTTGTTGTCGTTGTTACTTGTAACACGAGATTTTGGTTTAGCTTTGCTCTTGTTATTTGGCACATTTTTACTATTGTTATTGCCATGACTATTGGAATTATCATCAGTTGGTGAACGTAAAGTTTTTGGAAATGATGCACCACCAGTAGATGTAGCTGTGGCTGAAAAGCCAATATTATGATTGTTCATATCAGGACTCCTGACGACAGCAAGTGTCGCAGCAGTATATGCAGTTTCACCATCATTAACCAATGATGAATCACCAAGGGGTGAATTAATATATTCCTTTAATCTACGTTCTTTCTCCATAATTCTGGAATTTGCTAATGTTTGCGTCCATTGAGAAACTTCTGATTTTTCAACATCAATACAAATTGTCAATGTATTTGACATTATAGCAAATAATCCTTTATTTGGTTTATTCTTACGATCAATAACAACTTCAGTAAAATGAATCAAAGAATTGGTTAAATCAATTTCTGTTGTAATTTCATATTTCATTGTATTATCAACTCCATAATTTTCATGAAACAATAAAACACGTCCAAATGTCGTGATTAACATAGTCCTTGTTACAAATTTGTTCGCAACATTTTGTGTACTTGTTGGTTTAACAGTAAAAAACTTTTTGAATTTAGTTACTGACGATTCATTTTCTGAATCATATTCATCTTCATTTTCATCATGATCATTGGTTTCTGATGCAGGTAATTGAGCATCAAATAAACGAATTGATTCATCATCATTATTTGAAAATATATTAGATTGATTAACATTATCTTTGTTCTTATATCCCAAAGGTGATTCAATTAACATTCCTTTATATTTTTTTTCAAATATTGCACTTTTCTCTCTAATAGCATCAACGACTCCAACCCTCATGATTCTCTCGTCGGGATGTTTAATAAATTGTATCCATTTCATATCTAGTACAGATAATTGAGGTACTTCGTGTTTTTTAGTAACTTTAAATGATGAATTATTTCTTGATTTATTACCAGTAATCGATCTTGAAGTTGGAATTTTTGTATTTAATACTGGCCTTGGAATATTGGTACCAGGTATAACGTCAACATTTTTATCTTTAGCTTGGGTTTGCCTTGCTTTAATTATTCGCTCTGCTGTAATTAGTTGTAAATCGGATGTTGAAATTTGAGAATGTAATAAAGCTGATTGTTTTGGGGTATGAAATACTGAAGATGATGGAGCTTTAGTCAATACTGGGTTTGAATATAAAACTGGTGATGATGTTGATGTTTTGGATGTTGTTGATGTTGTTGATACAGTCGTATTTGTAGATGCTGTTGAAACTTTTCTTGTATTTCCATAAAGTGCAGCAGTTGCTGCACTACTTGCAGATTTTTTCTTTCTTGGTTTTGAAGTTTGATAATTTGATGATGATTTTTGCTGTTGTTGTTGTTGCTGTTGTTGTGGTGGTGGTGATGGGGATTTTGATGAAGGCGAAATAACGGTTGGTGCTGATATTGAATTTGATTGAATTGGACGTGATTTTGATAAAATAACCTGTGATTTTTTTATTTGGTAATTATTATTCGTATTTATAGAGTTGGATGAATTATTAGCTGTGTTAGACTTTGTAGACTTTTTCAATCTTTGAATTGAAGTTGAAGAACCATTTGGATATTGTAAATCTAATTCAGGTATTGGTTTCATTGCCTTTGCACTTATTTTATAAGGACCAACATCTGGTGGGTATGTATTCCAAATTTCATCATCATCATTCCAATTAACTTCTTTGAACCACAGATGACGCTTAAGATCTAATATTGTCAATCTTTCCCTTGGTTTTATTAGTAATATTCTTTTAATTAAATCTCTAATAATAATTGGAAACCCGGCAGTAAATGCATATTGTAATTTTTGAATTTTTTGAAATGTTAAATATTCATTTGTTGCCTTAAATGGGGGTTTACCTGCAATCATTTGATAAATAATACAACCCAGTGACCAAATATCAGCGGGTTTACCACAATATTTATCATTTAGTAATTCAGGTGAGACATATTCTGCAGTACCAACAAATGAATTTGCTCTAGTATCAGACGGATAATTACCAGCATCATCTTTTTCTAATAATTTGGCGGTACCAAAATCAGTAATTTGAAGTTTTAAATCTTTATCAAGCAAAATATTTTCAGGTTTCAAATCACGATGAACAATTCCATTTTTATGCATATAATCAATAGCATCAATCAATTGAATTGTATAATGTCTAGTACATGGTTCATTCAATGTACCAAACTTTTTAATCAGAGTTAAAAGTTCACCATTTTCAGCAAAATCTAAAACAAAATATAAATTTTGAGAATCTTGAAAGGTAAAATGCAAGCCAATGATTCCATTTCTTTTTCCTAATCTGTTTAAAGCATTTTTTTCAATATTAACATATTTAACTTTCTTCTCTTTTATAATATGCCTTTTACTCAGTATTTTCAATGCATAGTTTTTCCCCGACTGTATATCTGTTCCCAAAACAACGGTTGAATATGACCCTTCACCTAACTCCTTACCAAGTTTGAAATCCTTTATACCTTTTCTTATTACTTTAGTTTTTTGGTCTGTAACTTCAGTAATTATTGTGGCATCTTGTGCATTTTCCAAATTGCCATACAACTGTTGATTTTTTTGCCTTGCTTGTAGACGTAATTGTTCTACTTCACTGTCGTCATAATCATCGTCTTCTTCTTCTTGACCATCACTTTTGGCATCTACGTATGTTTGGCTATAATTATTATTGTATAGATCATTGGCATTTCGTTCTTTATTTTGATCATATTCTAAACTATCATCATTTTCTTCCTCTTCATCACCATAATTAGACTCAGAAGTCATATTTGTTTTTACTTGATGGATTCCTAAAGGATTTTGAATCTTAGATTTATTATCGATGATGATATTACTATTATGATCATTATGATTATTATGATTATTATTATTATTATTATTATTATTATTATTATTTTCAAAATCATTTGAACGATTAAATTGTGAATAAAACATTGGTTGAACAGGAGTCTTAGAATTTACAATTGGAGTACGTGGTGAACCAAATCGACTATTGTTTGAAAATTGAGGAGTTCTAAAACTCATCTCTGTATTATCAGCGAATGAAGAATCTAAAGAATCATCAGATATATATAATTGATTTCTATTATTTAAATTTGAAGGTAAAATATTTGACATGTCATCATATGAAGGATCAACAGATTGTTCATAGACTGCAGCATTTGAACGTAATGTTGCAACACTTTGATCATCAGGTGAATCCATATAATCATCATATAAATCTGAATATTCCTCAATTTCCACTGATGGTGAAGGATCCAATGTATTATATTGAAATTCATATGATATATTAGACGATGTCATCATGAAGTTATTAAATATATATTTATTTATTTATATTTGAATAATGAATGATAAAGCACTATAAGCTATTAAATTGTAAACTTGAATTAACAAAAAAGTTTTGCAATATTGTACACGAGTTAAATATTTTGATAGTCCGATATGAATTACCTAAAATTGAAAATATTGCACAATAAAATCAAATTGAGTTAAATGTTTAAAGAATGTAAGTTTTTAATGTACTGAGCCAAATCAATGACAAAATCAGAAAAGAAAAGAAAAGCAAAAATTGTTGGGGTATATGATATGCGATTGAGGTTGATATTGATATTGTTGATAAATAATTCCCTCCAAAAATTGAATTCAATTGGATAAGTGAATAATCTAAACCAATTCGTTAATTAATATCAAGAAGATAAATAAAAAGGTAAAAAAAAGAAAAAACAAAGAAAAACAACCGTGAACAAACAGATCAAGACAAAGACAAACAACGACGTATCATCATCATCACCACCATTTTTCTGTAGGTAAACTTAGCACTTTATTATAATATGGGAAGGAGGCTCCTTTTGTCTTTTTCTCTTTTCTTTTTTTCTTTTTTTCTCTTTTTAGTTTTTAATTTTTGGCGGGGCGCGCCGGATGTTTCCCATTGGCTTTTCAATTTTTTTTTGGTGGAGGCGGGAACGGAAGGTGATGGGCGCGGGGGAAGAAGAGCTGAAAAGCAGGATAGGGCATAAAAAAAAGTAATAAAACCTCCGACGTTAAAAATCCCCCAACCTTTGCCCTCGCGGAAAGCTTGCTCTTTCCCTTCAATTTGCTTCTCTTTTTTTTTCCCCCGCATTTTTTTTCAATTCATATTACGTAACGCGACAAAACAAATGTCATGATTATGTATGCTTTTGCAAGTTCTATTAATTTGTACGTGTTTTGCTCCCTATTTATCACAATTTAAATATTAGGGATGAATTTTAAAACGTTCTTTAAAGCATGGTGTCTTTTGCTAATATTTTTGAATGTCTTATAAAGTAAATAAATGAAAAGTAAAGTTATTATGAATTTTCAGTTTTCTAAAATTTCAGCTAATGTTACTGAAATTAATAAAATTATCGAAGAGCCCAATTTTCTAAATTTTTTCAAAGTTACTAAAATTGACAAATACACTAATTACAGCCCTCTTATTTCATCATTAGACAATCAAATTAGTAATAACTTTAAAAATTACTCCGTAAAAAGTGAAAAAACTATAAAATTTGACTATAATCTAATTAAAACATGCCAAATGGAAAGAGATCAAAGGTTAATTGTATCATCGGATAATAACTACTGTATATGCGAAGATATAAATACTTTATTCAATTCGGAATATAATGAAAAAAAACAAGATTTTAATTTTAAATTAGTCCATCTATACAGTAAGTTGAAATTCAACCTTTTATCTCATTTTTCTAAATATAAAAGGGACAACTACAAATCAGCCAATAATATACGTACTTTATCCAATTCAAACAGAGAAATACATTTTATAAACCGGAAGCCATATTATTATCAAAATGGTATCTATACAGATAGTAATTCAACCGAGTATCAAATGTCATCTATAAAATCTGGGCAAAATTTGAATAAAACAAGTGAAATACAAGCAATTCTCACCCTAGAAACTTTAACTGTTCCAATATGGAAAGATTCAAATGTGAGTATAAACAGTTTGAAAGTTCTAGAGGATAAGGTGAATAACTGGGTTATATGTGAACGCTCTTATGAAGGAAGTAGATCACCATCCGCAGATATTTCATCTTCATCTTTAAATTGCAGCATTACAAATAATAATGCTCATAGTAGCAACAAAGATATAGTGATAAGTGAGTTCAATAAAGATTCAAGTTACTGTATTACGGAAAAAGAGAAAGAATTATACAGATCCAAAATCAAAGTCATAAATTCGATGCTTAAAAGATTAAAATTACAAGCTGCCAATATTGTACAAAAGCTAGAAGAAGAATCCAGTTATCTTTCTTGTTCAACTGAATGTTCTTTTTCATCTGTGTCTTATTATTCTATACTTCAATCACCGACCAAATTAAATAAAAGGTCTGTAACATTGTAACAAAATAAAACAAAATAAAAGAAACGCGCTTTTCCCCTTTGAGAAATTTAAAATCTTCAACATCTGATCCTGACGCGGTTATTGTGTTGAAATTACGGGTAAGTCGAAACAGAAAGGTAAATCTTCGCTTGGTATGTTTTTGTCCACATTCATTTTTATTTTAAAAAATTTTTTTTTCCTTTGATTTCGGGGGATCTGTACATTATCTTGATTGTATGAAATCATCTATATTTGAAAATTAATAAATACATTTATTGATATAACTAATTGAATTTTACTAATCACCTATTTTAGACATTAATTGACCTTTGTTATTTTTTCAAATTTGTCGAGAGCTAACAATTTATAGAAAACAACTCATAATAGATTATAATTTATTTTAAAAAGGTTTTTTACAATAAAAGACAATGACTTCTTCAGCAAATATATTAGGAGGTTTTGTCAAAAATAACAACGATTCTCCCAATTATTCAATAAATTCAGATTTAAATAAAGTGAAAATTCATTCAACAGTTCATAGGAAAAGTGGTTGGGTTCATGTAAAAGATGAAGGTATAATTTCATTCCGTTGGCCTAAAAAATATTTGATTTTAGGTGAAAGTAGTTTAGATTTTTTTAAAAGTGATGATAAATCAGAATTATGGTATAGAATTCCTTTACTTCATGTTTCAAATTGTATTAAAAATCAAATGAAAGAAAATTGTTTTGAAATTCAACATAAGACAAAATCAACATTTGTTTGCGCTAAAACTGATCAAGAAATGAATATGTGGATTGATTCAATTTTAGCAAAATGTCCAAAAGAAGGATTCTCAACTCCTTTAAAAGTTACTCATGAAGCTAAAGTTAGTTATGATGCTTCAAATGGTACTTTTAAAGTTAAAGGTATACCACCTGAATGGTTAGCTTTATTAAAAGGTTCAAATATCACGTATGAAGATTTTGCAGCTGATCCTTCGGCTGTTATAGATGTTTTAAATACATATAGTGAAATGGTCAGTCCAGAATTAGGTAATTTGGATAAATTTAAAAATATTTCTCCATTTGCAATGTCAAGTTTACAAAAAAGTCTTGCTGGATCAAATCTAAATCCATCTCCACTTTCAAATGAAGTTTCTTCAAAAAATTTATTAAGTGAAATCACAAAACCATACACGCAAAAAGATTCAGTATCTGATAAATTTTTACAACCAAGAAGGGCACCACCTGTTCCAAACAATAAAATTGTTACTAATAACAATAATAATATTGATAATAATCTTGATAATAAATATGTCCCAGCTAGAAGAGCTCCTCAAATACCCAATTCACAAACTCAAAAACAACCTAATAACTATAATTTATCTGGTAAATCATCATTTAAACCACCAATACAGACACCACCTAGTTTACCTTCTGCTGATAAAGTTGAGTTAAAATCATTGAAATTAGGAAATAATTTAAACGTTAATACTAATCTTGCAAATATGAATTCAAAGAGTACTCCATCTTCTGCATCTTCTGCGTCTTCTGCATCATCATCTTCTTTCCACAATAATTCTCAAACTGAGATTGGTATGCCAGTTCGACAAGCGCCTAAACCTTATCAAACCCAAAATAGTTCTAAGGTTAATAACACAACCAATCCACAGTTAATTCCAAGAAGGGCAGCTCCACCAAGACCGCAAATACCAGCTCAACAACAACAACAACAACCACAACAACCACAACAATCACAGCAACAACAACCACAGCAGCAGCATCAGCATCAGCAGCATCAACAACCACAACAATTTCATTTGCAACAACAACAGCAACAGAAAACACAATACAAACAACTGCCACCTAATTTAAAACCACAACAGAATTATCCACAAAAGATAAATTACAATCAACCACCAGAGTCAAACTATCAGCAACAAAATTTCCCTTCAAAACAACAAAATCATAATTTAAATAATGCACAATCATCCGCTCAAGCAAAACTTATGGGTGCCAATGAATTGAATCCACCAGTGCGTCGTCCAGCTGATAAACGTATTTCAACAATGACCGAAGCACAGATCATGGCGAAATTAAGAAGTGTTGTCATAAATGCCAATCCAACACCATATTTCCAGATTTTATCAAAGGCGGGTCAAGGTGCAAGTGGATCTGTTTATTTAGCTCGCTCAAAAAGATTAAATGGACAATGTATTGCTATTAAACAAATTGATTTAACCAAACAAAGTCGTAAAGAATTAATTGTTAATGAAATTCTCGTCATGAAAGATTCACAACATCCAAATATTGTCAATTTTATTGAAGCATATTTAAATGGACCATCAGATTTATGGGTTATTATGGAATATATGGAAGGTGGATCATTAACGGATGTTATTGATAATAATCCAAAAATCGCAGAGGAACAAATTGCATGTATATGTTATGAAACTACAAAAGGTTTACAACATCTTCATAAAAAGAATTTTATTCATCGTGATATCAAATCTGATAATGTTTTACTTGATGCATATGGTAATGTTAAAATAACAGATTTTGGATTTTGTGCAAAATTGACAAATGAAAAATCAAAGAGGGCAACAATGGTTGGAACGCCATACTGGATGGCACCAGAAGTTGTTAGACAAAAGGAATATGATGAAAAGGTTGATGTATGGTCATTAGGTATTATGACAATTGAAATGATTGAAGGTGAACCTCCATATTTAAATGAAGAACCATTAAAAGCATTATATTTAATTGCATCTAATGGTACACCAACATTGAAACACCCAGAATTATTGAGCAATGAAATTATGGACTTTTTAACAGTCTGCCTTTGTGTGGAAGTTAAATTTAGAGCCACCACCGATGAATTACTATCACATAGATTTTTCAAAAAGGCATGCCCAACATCACAATTGGCAAATTTATTAACATTCAATAATAAATAATAATCAAATTTAATTTTTTGAATATTTTTCATATATATATAATATTATACATTTTATTTTATAAAGTTTAATACAAATTTACATAGCATTAATTCAACAGCTTTATTATTGGAAAATTTTAATATCAAATGTCTTCCCAGTTAATTTTCCCACTCTCTAAATCTAAAATTTCTTTAAAAAAATCACAAGAAACAAATCCATTCTCATCACCGGGACTCAAAATAACTCCATTATCACTAATAAAAAATTGTAAATTTGACATTCTCAATTTTTCTACATCCATCAAAATAATTATATTTGAATGTGATCTAACCCCACTTATAGCATTACCATTACCAATTTTATCAGTATTATCAAGTAAGTTAATAAATTTTTGTGGGACAGTATCCGTAAAATGAATATGATTTCTCTTCATACGAGATAATCCGCCAGTTGATTTGATTATTCCAAGTTTATTTTTCATTGTACTGTGCAATATCAAAGATGGCCAAGATTTCAAATCTGATTTTTCAAGCTGTAGCATATCTGGTGTTTCAATCACAGTTTTAATACTATGCCCTTGCAAAGCACAAATGAATTCAATATTTTCTTCATTTTTAACAATTTTAAATCTTTTTTTACCATTTGAATCAACAATTCTAACTAATTCATCATATTTAACATGTAATGATTTAAGATTTCGATGTTTTAACAAATCATCTATTCTCACGAGACCATTGGAGTCAATTTCTAAACCTTCCTGTACTGCCTTATGCCTTAGTAATCTTGACAAAGATTTAGAAATTTGAAGATCACGTTTCTCGTCCGCATCTAATATTTTTTTAGTATTTGCTGTGGACTTTTCAGAAGACATTTCCTTTATTGCAAGATTTACCACTTAAAATCAATACAACAATCCATATACTCGATAAGTGTGACATCATCATAAATCAAAGGGAACAGGCAAAAAAAATTAAAAAAATGAAAAAATAAAGAATTTATTACCGACGCGTCGAATTGTTTTTTTTTTGATTTCCTTTTACGGAATCCGATATATTTTGAATGCCAAATCGGGGAAAAAAAAAGAAAAGAAAGGAGAACGGAGAAAAAAAAATTTACGTAGAAACTCGGACACTATTTAATTTTTTTCTTTGCAAGTGAGGAGAAGAAAGAATTTTTATTACCCTTTTCGAATGGCTGATATTAATTATGGAGAGGAGAACGAAGCAAGGTTTTCTTTTGTTTTCTTTTGTTTTGGCTTGTTTTTCCTTCGTCTCTTCTAATATAAAAAGAAAAATAAGAAAAATTTAATGAACTTTTTTAATTGATTTATATTTAGGTTTTTTTTTATTCTTTTTCTTTTTTTGTTAATGTTTGCCAATAAGCATATTGAAGTACTCTCCGCATTATCTTATCCATCTGAATGTACGGATTATTATTTTTCCGAGAGTCCGATTTCCTAATCAAGAACGGAGTATAAGTCTCCGAGTTTAGTTGTCGTAAGAAATCGGAACGCGGCAATATTACTTTTCTCTTTGTTGAGTATTTTAAATTTATTTTTTCCACCTTTGTACACGATGCGACTTTCTACGGTAACCGTAAGCTCCATACGTCCTTAAAATTCATTGTGGAGATAATTTTTCAACGATTTTGTTGGCCCTTTTCATCAAATCGTGTCTTATATAAGAAGCCTAATTTCCCTGTTTATTTGGATCTTGTAAAAGGGAGCCCTAATTTGAATAATATTCTATATCTCTTATAATCTGTTCTTCTTCTTTTCTTAAATTGCTTAATTAACCAAAAAAAAAAAAATGACTAGAGATTGTCATCACGATATTGTCAAGAAAACACCAGTTGGTAAAGACGCAGAAGTTGTCGTCCCACATGCAACCAGATTATCAGTAACTGGTCCAATTGAATGTGATCTATCAGGTTTCCACCTTTTAAACTCTCCACTTTTTAACAAAGGTTCAGCCTTCACAGAAGAAGAAAGAGTTGCTTTTGGTTTAGAAGGTTTATTACCACCTGTTGTCAATACATTAGAAGAACAAGTTGATAGAGCTTATAAACAATTAAATTTCCTTAAAACTCTGTTAGCTAAAAACGATTTCTGTACTTCAATGAGATTACAAAATAAAGTTTTATACTACAAATTAGTTAAGGAACATATTAAAGAATTGATTCCAATTGTTTATACTCCAACTGAAGGTGATGCAATTATTGCATATTCTGATAGATTTAGAAAACCTGAAGGTTGTTTCCTTGATATTTCATCACCTGAGACAATTGATAAAAGATTAGAATCTTTTGGAACTGATAAGGATATTGATTATATTGTTATTTCTGATTCTGAAGGTATTCTTGGTATTGGAGATCAAGGTGTTGGTGGTGTTAGAATTACTATTGCTAAAGCAGCTTTAATGACTTTATGTGGTGGTTTACATCCAGGTAGAGTTATCTCTTGTGTTTTAGATGTTGGTACAAATAATAAAAAATTATTAGAAGATGAACTTTACATGGGTAACAGATTCCCAAGAGTTAGAGGTAAGGAATATGATGATTTCGTTGAAAAATCAATCACAGCAATGCAAAAAAGATTCCCAAATGCTGTTATTCATTTTGAAGATTTTGGTGTTACAACTGCAAGACCAGTTTTAGAAAGATATAGAAATGTTTTACCTTGTTTTAATGATGATATTCAAGGTACTGGTGCAGTCGTTATGGCTTCAATTGTTGCAGCTCTGAAATTAACTAACAGAGATTTATTAGATTCTGAAATTTTAATTTATGGTGCTGGTTCTGCTGGTTTAGGTATTGCAGATCAAATTGTTAACCATATGATTATTCATGGTGCAACTCAAGAAGAAGCAAGAGCAAAGATTCACTGTATGGATAGATACGGTTTAATCCTTAAGGGTATGGAAACAAATTACGAGGCTCAAGAAAGTTATGCTGATGATCCAAAAGAATGGGAAGGTATTAACACTAAGAGTTTAGTTGATGTTGTTGCTAAAGTTAAACCAACTTGTTTAATTGGTTGTTCAACTCAAGCTGGTGCCTTCAATGAACAAGTTATTAAGGAAATGTACAAGCACAATCCAAGACCAATGATTTTCCCACTTTCTAACCCAACCAGACTTCATGAATGTTTCCCAGAAGATGCTCTTAAATGGACTGATTTCAATGCATTAGTTGCAACTGGTTCCCCATTCCCACCTGTTGAAGGTCATGTTATTTCCGAAAATAACAATTGTTTCTCATTCCCAGGTATTGGTCTTGGTGCTGTTCTTTCAAGAGCTACAACTATTTCTGATGCTATGATCTCCGCTGCTGTTGATGAACTTGCATCATTATCACCAGCTCAACAAAATCCAAAACTTGGTTTATTACCACCAATTGAAGAAATTGAAGAAACTTCTGCTCGTGTTGCAACTGCAGTTGTTTTACAAGCATTAAAGGAAGGTCACTCTAGAGTTGAAAAAGAAGATGCTCCAGTAGGTGGTAAGGTCGAAGTTCCAAGAGATTTCGAAGCTTGTTTGAACTGGGTTAAAGAACAAATGTGGAAACCAGTGTATAGACCAATGATTAAGGTTGAGCATTCTGAAGACATTCACACTCACCAATACTAGATTGTTTGCATCTTATTATATCACAGCTTAATTTTTATTTATAGATCCCCCTCTTTTTTTAGTTTTTGTATACTATCATCATATTTTAATACACTTTAGCTTTTTCTACTTGGGCAATTGAATGCGAAATGATAAGCCAGAAAAGGAAAGTCGTTCCATTGTGCGCAATTGACCTCGATAGCGTTAAAAATGAACCGTTTGTTGTTTAAATATTTATTTTTTCTCCTGTGCTTTATACGATTAGAATGAACTGGGTAGCCTTTTCTAAAAAAACGATTGATACTATAGAGTAAGTAATAATACATAATCATGCCAAGAAAAACTACGCAAAAATCTTTTCTTATTCCAACAATCGTGTTAAAGGATAGTTTACTGCATTTTCCAGGTGTGACATTCAATTTGAGTCTTTCTTTTGAAGATGCATTTACATTATTGGATATTTTCTTAAAGAGTCCTGATATTTTATCCCCAAAAATAAAGAGCTCACTTGAACTTTTAAGTTCAAAATCAGAAAGTTTTAGATTTCCGGTGAAGGATAATGCAAAGTTGTCTAAAAACTCTAAAGACAGTATTAATGAGATCAATTCCCTTTTTGCTCCATTAGAAGAATCTAAACGTCCGGTATTTGCGTGTATTCCTTTCAACTCCACCAGCAATATTTCCGGCAATATAGCAATTATTTCTTGTTTAACTAGTGTTCAAATATTGCCTGATAGATGCGTTTTTGGATTGAAGGGTGAATGCAAAGCTTTTCTTGTGGGTAATAGTAAATTCAAATTTGATGGTAATTCCGTTGATTCCAGATACAATTACATTGGGGAGGTTTGGTATGAAATGATTTTTAATGAGGATATTACACCAACCAATCAAATTTTAGAACGCTCTAGCGCAATCATTGAAGGAATTAAGGATAATCTCTCATTATGTGAAAAATTTGTAAATGATTATGCAAATTTGAATAATGAAACCTTCAAAGATATATTGACAAAGTTAAACCCGTTAGCAGAATTATTGAGTATTCAATTGAATGATTCGGTCACTAACAATAATCTGGCCAAGCTTTCAGCTTTAATTAATTCGATAAAGCCTAATGAGATTTCGACATTACTAAAAGCATGTGATATATATGTTGCTATTTTTCCATTCTCCTTTGAACAAGGTTTCAAGTACCTTCAAGCAAAAGAGCCAGAAGACATACTTGATATTATGTTGGAACTGACAAAGTTTGTGAAAACATTGTTTACAGAATATCTTGATGTGAACTATGTACTAAATTCTTGGAACAGATTAGGCAAGCTTCAAAACGGGAAAATCTTACAATCTAGATTTGTTGTAAATCATTTTACTAGTTTAAAACAACTTTTGGATAAAACTGCCAAAACTTCGAGATCTCACAGTTCACACAACCGTTTAAGATCAAGCAGTTCATTTTCAAATGTGCGTAGTAACAATGAACCATCTGATAAAGTTGAGAATGACGATGATGATCCTGATAATGATAATGACCTTTCCAATATCGAAAGTTTTATCTTAAATATCCATACTTACGAGATTTCAGAAGATGGGATAAATTTATTGGTAAAGGATTACAAAAGATTGAAAAAGATGCAAAGCAATTCATCAGAATATCAGCAATTGAGAAACTATTTTGAGATTGTGATGGATCTACCATGGTCAAAGAAATCTAGTGTAAACGACCCTGAAAAAACAACTGCCCTTGATGATGCTAGAAAAATATTAGATGAAGATCATTATGGTATGCAAGCAGTTAAAGTTCGTATTTTAGAGCATTTGGCAATTCTCAAGCTGACCCAAAATTCAAATGAAAATTCCAAGTGTCCAATCTTGTTATTAAACGGTCCACCAGGTGTTGGTAAAACATCACTTGCAAAATCAATTGCACGTAGTTTAAATTGTGAATTTCAAAGGGTTTCACTTGGAGGTATAAGTGATTTTGCAGATATAAAGGGACATAGGAGAACCTATGTAGGTGCAATTCCAGGATTACTTATTCAAGCATTGCGTAGAGCAAAATCAATGAATGCCGTTATATTGTTAGATGAAATTGATAAAATTGGAAATGTTAGTAACAAGGGTAATCCAGAAGCAGCATTGCTTGAAATTTTAGATCCTGAACAAAACATTAATTTCACAGATCACTATATTGGATTTCCGGTTGATTTATCCAAAATTGTATTTATTGCTACAAGTAATGATAAATGGGATATAAGTGAACCATTGCGTGACCGTATGGAGACTATAGATTTAGATGGTTATAATTGCAAAGAAAAAGTTAAAATTGCCCAACAGTTTATTTTACCAAGACAAATAAAACGTAATGGTTTAGAGAAAGGGCAGATATCTATCGATGATGATGTCTTGCAACGTATTGCGACATCATATACGCACGAAGCCGGTATTAGAAACTTGGAGAGATTGATAGGTAAAATCTGTCGTAAAAAGGCTGTTGAACTGTTGCTGAATAAGAAAAATAAATTTAAATCTGATGTTAATAAAGATGATCTTATTAAATATTTAGGCGTCCCTAAAAGTTTTTCAGATTCTGATAAATTTTCTTCAGGAAATTCAACAATTCAGGAAGAGTATGGATTAGTAAATGGTCTTTCATATAATTCAGATGGGTCTGGTTCTTTATTAAAATTTGAGATGATTGGTGTGCCTGGATCTCAAAACATATCATGTACGGGGATGCTAGGTAATGTTTTGTTGGAAAGTTGTGAAATTGCCGAAACACTAGTTGAACATTTAGTTCATACACATTTATTTACAAATTATGAGGAATCTGAATTGATTAAAAGGATGGAGGGGACCAAAGTTCATATGCATGTACCTGAAGGAGCAATTAGGAAAGACGGACCATCAGCAGGTATCACTATGACATTGTGTTATTTATCACTAATTTTGCAATTACCCGTTCCATCAAACATTGCAATGACTGGAGAAATTACATTAACAGGAAAGGCATTAGCTATAGGTGGATTAAAGGAGAAGCTTTTAGGTGCAAGTTTATCTGGTCAGATTGATAAAGTCATAGCTCCAAGATTGAATAGGAAAGACATGATAAGTGCTTATATTGAGACAATCGAAAATAGAGACGAAGCAAATTTGGAATTGACGGCTTTAGTACTGGAAGAAGAAAGATGCCTTTCAAATAGAAATAGAAGGTACAAATTTTCATCTTCAGTTGAAGATTGGGTAAGTGCAGAGTATGGTATCGATATTAAATACGTTGATGATTTTACGGATGTTATACGTGAGGTTTGGGACGGTGAAGTTACACTACTACGTAAAGAAGTAAAAGCACATTTGTAAAAAAATTTAGTATACAATAATATAATTTCAAATTTCTAAGTATTGAATATTGTATTAAAACATTTAATATAAAGCTAAATATACGGATGCAAGGTGAACAAAAAAAAAATCAAGCTTTTGCGTATGTTTGAGTCCATTCTCTTGCAGTTGCAATTGCCTTCTCGTGGTTACCCTTCCATTCTTCGGCAACTTCATTTGCCAAAGGATCATCAGGATTTGGTGAACTTAACAATGCTTGAATTGATAATAAAATCGTACGTATTTGTAAAGCTGGACTCCAGTTATTCTTTAAAACATCAAGACAAATTCTACCTAAACGATCAATATTTGGATGATAAATTCTAGTTAAAAAACGAACCTTTGGAGCAGTCATTGGATAATCATCAGGTAAATAAAGTTCAAGTTTGAATACTCCATTTTCATATGGTGACCCAGAAGGCCCAGTTAGTGAGACATCAAAATAACGAAGGTTATCTTCATGGGGTGTAGCAGAAATTCCTGGCACAGGATCAGATATAAGACGTTCTGTTTCCTATAGTTAAAATAATCAAAATAAAAAATTCAATCATGTTAGTAAATGCCATATATGAATGCAAATTCAATAATTCAATAATTCAATAATTCGATCAAACATACCCTTATAATTCTTTTCGGTAATGAAGACATGATACTTTAATATCAAAACAATTTGGACTGATTATCGTACAGAAACATCCAGCATTCTATACCTAACGGATGTATAGTGTTCATATGAGCCCTTTTGATTCGCTCAGAAGATAAAGATTTTATAATTCGAATTGACACACACACACATTGCGAGCCCGTCATTTTCACGACATGAAATATTAATTACGATGGAAATATTATTTTATCCTTTTCTTTTTTTTTTTTTTTTTTGCTTTGTTGATTGGTTTATTCATTTATAATAGGGTGGAATGTTACTAACGGGGACTTGGTTTGTTTAGAAGATGTCGAATAAAACTGTTGTTGGACGTTTTAACGTCATGACCTTTGGATTAATTGGGGGTTTTCTTATTGGTCTTTATATGGTTAAAGATTACCAAATAATAAAATATGCACCTCCCAATCCAGAAAACTTTGACAAAGATGGTAATTGGAAAGAATCTTCGTTTATTAAAGTACGTTTAAGTGATAGAGTTGCACCGCTTGAGAAGAAAGTTTCTAGTGTTGAACAATCAGAACCACAAGTTGATACACAATCTACTTTTGAATCAAAATAACCGATTTACCCATTCAAGTTACACATGTATCTATATATTATTTATAAACAATGCCTATAATACATTTTTTTTTTAAAAAAAAACAATAAAAAAAAGAAAACTACTTTTGCATAGTATTTAACCCTTGTGCCTTCCCGAGCATTAGCATCTGCTGCTGCTGTTGTTGCTGCTGTTGTTGTTGTTGTACTTGTAGTTGTAGTTGTTGTTGAGAATTAAGCCTGGAGATATTCATTCCATTAGGTAAGTGAGCAACACCATTTCCAACAGCACCCATATTTGTAGGTAAATCTGTCACGTTTAATGCTTGTTGTTGTAAACTCGTATTTATATTCATATTCGGCTGGGGCTGCGCTTGTGCTTGGGCCTGTGCTTGGGCCTGATTTTGATTTTGACTTTGCATTTGCAATTGCATCTGCATCTGCATTTGAAGATGTTGAGCTTGAGCTTGAGCCTGAGATTGAGCCTGAGATTGAGCCTGAGCTTGAGCCTGAGCTTGAGATCTGTTTTGAGTTTGCATTTGCATCTGTGTTACACTTTGCACCTGTTTCAAAACATGCCTTTGTTGGTTATTTTTCTGATGTTGTGATCTAACAGGAAAAAATGAATTTTCATTGATATTTTCTATATTCATAACAGCTGCACGAGCGTACATTTTACCCAATGGATTATTTTGCAATCTAGGTAATAAATTTGTAGCAAACATTTCTCTCATACGTAAATAACCAGTTCTCATACGAGTTGGTATATACACTTTCCTTTCAAGTGGCATTGCAGAACTTCGGCGCACACCGGATAAAACTTGCTGAGTTTCTTCTTCATCATCTAAAGCTACACCATCACCATGCATAAGATCGTCTTTTGCCTGTTGAGCAGCTGCTGCAGCAGCTCCAATTTTCGCTTGGTTTTTCCTTTGATAAGTAGCTAATAATTGATCATATGGTGCAGAACGACCTGGAACTGCACGTTTTGCACCCATAGAATGCGTTTTACATGTAAGTGAACGAGCACAAAATCCTCCATTTGGTAATGGTACACCACATTGACGTTCAACATCAACTGGGCCTTTATTCTTATTAGGTTTAGGTTTGGTTTCCTTTCTTTTACGTTCAATTTTTGGTTTCTTTTGAATGAGTTGACTATTTGAATTATCGGATTGTGCAATCTGATCAATATTTTCATTTTTCCTCTTTTTTATTACTTTTTTGGTATTATTACCATTTTTCTTTGGACTATCAGTAATTTTTTCTTTATCATTATCATCTTGTAAAGAAATTGTTTCAATATTTTTATCTTTAACTTTATTTTTTTCTCTATCTTTGTCTTTCTCTGCATCTTTATCTTTTTTGTTCTTATTCTTGGATTTATCTTTATTAAGATTATTACCGTTATTTGAATTTTTAAGTCTATCCTCTTTGCATTTAATAAGATGATCCATCATATTCTCATCCAATATTGCAGTTCCACAAATATTACAAATCCTATAATTAATGGGTTGACTTAATGGTTTATTAATATTCGGAAACATTGTTGTTGAATTATTATCATCTGTCGTAACATTTTTAAGGGTATCTAAATAAGAACCTAAATCACGCCAGTGTCGTAATTCAGGTATTTCTTTCAACTGAACAATATTATCAAATTCTTCAATGTGAGCATCGTCATTATTGCCATTGTTATTTTCATTGTCATCTTTTTTCGTTTCAATTATACCGTTAATTGGTTCAAATGCATTAGAGCCAAGTGCTTTCTCGATTATTTCAGAAGACGCATATCTAGACATGGTATATGCTTATTCAAAACAAGTATATAGTATTGATATGTATAGTGTTGAAAAGAATAGGGACAGAATAATATCAAATGCTTTTGTTATTCATTTATTTTTTTCTTTTTTTTCGTTCTCCTTGATTTTTTTTTATCAACACAAAAGTTTCTCACCGTTGCAGAGAGGGAAAAAAAAGACAATGTGAGAAAGAATAAAAGGTGTGAGTAGATAGATCAAGCATATTGCGCTTTTTTGAGCGGTCTTATATACACACCAAGTTAATTTTTTTATGGTTGGGTAAATAAACAGAAATAAAGCAAAAATTAGTGAAAGAAAAAGTAGACATAAAAGAGAAGTAAAGAGGAAAAATAGGAAAGAAAACAAACAAAAAAACAAAAAGAAACAAAAAAAAAATTAAAAAAAATAGAACATAATAAAGCACAACCAAAAAGAATATATACAAATGAAAACAGAAAATAGAAGGAAGAAGAATATCAATATTATTCAACATAACCTACTATTTTCTTTGCTAATTCGAGTAAACTATGGCTTAATTCACTTTTAATACCATAATGTAAACTTAAAATATCGTAATCAACACTTTCATCGACAGTACTACCACCACGACCAGATTGGCCAACATATAATCTCATTCCACATAGCAAATCCTCTAGGATATGATGATCATTTGAATCTAATGTTTTATTACCTTTGGTGATAAAAGTTGCATTGCAAGAAGAATATTCATCAGTACCATCATCAGCATCATCATCCTCATCGTCATTATCAGAAATCTCAATTTCACTTTCACTTTCACTTTCACTTTCAGTCTCAACCTCAACCTCAAATAATTCATCATTATATTCATCATCTAAAACGACAATCAAAGTTTTAAAAGTTGCAATTAAGGCCATTAATGAAATTGAATTACTACACATAAATTTCCTAGTTGCTTCACTTTTCAAATATTTAATTAAACTACGACCATAAGAAATATTACCAATTGCATATTGATGTAAAATGATTGAACATAATAAAGATAATCTATTCTCATTTGAAATTAACTGAATATTATCAGATTTTGAAACAATATTTTGAATTGAACCAATAATTTGTAAAACTTTTGGAAGTACTGGAGTTGATGAATGTAATTGCATTAATAAATTTTCACAAATTTCTCTATCAAAATTATTCTCTTTATTAATTTTAACAATATTTTCTTCAACACTTAATAAAATGATTTTAAGTGAATCATTTAAAAATAATTCATTATTTGGATTTAATAAAGATTTAAAAATTTTACAACATTTAATCAATTTAATACATGTTGTTGGTATAAATAATTCAATTTTTTCAATTTTTAAAATTAATTCATTTTCATCAATTTCAATATTTTCATTAATAATATCATGTAAAAAAATTACCATAGTTGAACGTAAATTTTCAACACAAAATAAAACTGTTATTAATTCAAAAATATTTAATTTATTAGTTGGTGTATTAATTAAATATTCATAAACTGAATTATAACCATGACCTAATTTATTATTATTATCATATAATTCGATTGCAGTTAATTTACTAGATTTTGTTTGATTTAATGATAATAAAATTTTTAAAAGTTGATCATTAACAATATTAGAATTAAAAAAATTTGGATTAAATTTAATAAAATCAATAATTTTTGAATTAATTTCATTTTTTGATTGAATTAATAAAGAATTAATTAAAAAATTAATTTTTGATTGAAATCCTAAAATTGAACTTAAAAGGGGGGATTTAAAAATCATTAAATTTAAAAGTATAATTTTATCAAAAGTATTTTCAATATAATAATTACTAGCAAAATCTAATGAATTTTTAGAATTTAAATTTGAACAATCAGGATTATTTAAAATTTTAATATAATTTAATAGAATACCATAAAATGAAGTTGGGAATGAAATTAAATTAAATTTATTAAATTTATTAAATGCTGAATCATTTTTAACTAAAATTGATGAATATGGATCTGATAAAAATTTTAAAATTAAAATTAAGAATGATAAATTATTTAAATTATTTGATTTTTTTAAATTTTTTCTCCAATTTAATGAATAATTTATGATTGGTTGAATAAAATAATAAATACAAGATAAAAATGTAATTATTTGAATCAATTTAATTGATTTATCAAAGAATAAAGGAAATGTACCAAGGCCATAAAAATCTGTAGAATCATGTGATTGATTTGTAAAATTTGATCCAACTAATGCAGCCATTCCACCAATCATGATTTTACGTGGTAATGATAAATTAGGTTCTTGAGGTTGATGTTGAAATTGAGGTTGAAATTGAGATTGTAATTGATGTTGGGATTGATTTTGACTTTGACTTTGACTTTGAATTTGACTCTGATTTTGATTTTGATATTGATATGGATTGTTATTATTATTATTATTATTATTATTATTATTATTATTATTATTATTATTTATATTTTCATTATAATTATAATTATAATTATTATCATTAAATGATTGTTCAATATTTTGATTTTGTTGAATTTGAATTTCTTGTTGTTGTTGTTGTTGTTGTTGTCTCATACTATTATTTCTTTGTTGAAAATAATCATTATTAAAATTTATTTGTGTTGGCATTGAAGAAATATAACCATAACTTTTACATGTTTCAATACTATTTTTTTTATCAATAAATTTTGAATCAATTAAATGATCTGAATCTTGAGATGATGATAATGTTAGTTGTTCATTATAAGTTGAATCATAACGTAAAAATGTATTATTATTATTATTATTATTATTATTATTATTATTATTATAATTATAATTATAATTATAATTATCAATATTTGAAATATTTTGATCATAATTATTATTATTATTATTTGGAATTACAATATGAGAGATTGAAGGTTGATTTGGTAAATTACTTATAACTTCAATTGGTAAATTATTTAAATTATTTGGAGGTTGATAATTATAATTTGGATTTGATCTAAGCATTCTAATTTCATTAATTAAAGAATTATTTTTAAATTCTAAATGTTTAATATATTCAGTTGCTTTAGATAAAATATTTGCCTTATTTAATTTTGAAGCTGGAGCTAAACCTTCTAATTCATCAAAATTAATTTCATTAACATTATCAAGAACTCTTAAAGTTGGAACTGAATCTTTTAATTCTAAAAATTTTGTATTAATATTTGTCCTATATTTCTTTTCAATTTTATTATGTGATAACCTTAATTTTTTATTTTGCTGTGGTTTTTTACTATTAAGATTATTAGTATTTGTTAAAAAAGGAGAAGATGAAATTTCCGCTTTTGGTGATATTGAAGAATTTGATGATGAATAAGCAGTTTGTGAAGTATCTGATGATTTTTCTGATTGATTATCATCATATTCATCATCATTATTATTATTATTATTATTATTATTATTAACGATCAATAATTCTTTCATTTTATTCAATTGACTAACTAATAATCAACCAATCAACCAATCGATTAATCAATTAATTAATTAATTAATAGTTAAAGAATGAAAGAATGAATACAAAATAAAAAGAATTACTATAATAAAAAGAAAAAAAAATAAAACTATCAATTAAATCAATTAGATATTAAACAATAAATTTAAGAAAAAGTGCAGATTATAATCTATAAAGGAAATTTTAAAAGATCGGGCAAAGTTGTAAAATTAACAATAAAAATGAAATTTGTTAAATAAAAGTTAAAAAAAAGTTTAAAATAAAAAAAAAAAAGTTAAAAATAATAAAAAATAAAAAAAAAAATTAAAAAAAATTAAAAAAAATAAAAAAAATTAAAAAAAAAAAAAAAAAAAAAAAGAAAAAAAATTTTTTTGGACACCAAAAGAAGAAGAAGAAAAAAGAAAAAAAAACAAATTTGTGGCAATTTTTTGTATAGTAAAAAATATTACTATTATTAATATTATTATAATCGTCAAAGAAAGGAAAAAAAAAAAAGAAAAACTTATCTATTTATTTACTTTTTGATTTATTATTATTACTATTATATTTTTATTTTAATTATAATTATAATAATAATTATATTTTCTTTTTTTTTATATATTTCATTTTTATTTTTTTATATTTGTTTCTGTTTTCATTTTTGTTTTCATTAACTAAATATTATTTACATATATATATATATATATATATATATATTTATATTTACATACATACATTCATACATACATACGTTCATACATACGTTCATACATACGTTCATACATACGTTCATACATACATACATACATACATAAATTCATACATAAATTCATACATACAAATAAATTTAGATTTATATTAATACAAAGATGTCTATGAAAAGAATTAATAAAGAATTACAAGATATTGGTAGAGATCCACCATCACAATGTTCTGCTGGTCCAGTTGGTGATGATTTATTCCATTGGCAAGCTTCAATTATTGGCCCACCAGATTCACCTTATGCAGGTGGTGTTTTCTTCCTTGCAATTCATTTCCCAACTGATTATCCATTTAAACCACCAAAGATTCAATTTGAAACTAAAATTTATCATCCAAATATTAATTCAAATGGTAATATTTGTTTGGATATTTTAAAAGAGCAATGGTCTCCAGCCTTAACAATTTCAAAAGTTTTATTATCAATTTGTTCATTATTAACTGATGCAAATCCTGATGATCCACTTGTACCTGAAATAGCACATATTTATAAAACTGATCGTTCAAAATATGAAGCAACTGCAAAAGAATGGACAAAAAAATTTGCAATTTAATTTAATTTAATTTAATTTAATTTAATTTAATTTAATTTAATTTAATTTAATTTATAATTAGATATATATTGTTATTATATATATGATATATGATATATGATTTTTTTTTCCTTTATTATTATTATTATTATTATTATTATTATTATTATTATTATTATTATTATTATTATTATTATTATTATTATTATAATATTATAATATTATAATATTATAATATTATTTTTTTTTTATTTCATCCTTCATTTATTATGTTATAAATGTCAGCATGTTTATATAGATCTTTTTGAATAATATAATAATTTATACATACAAAAACAGTCTTCACCCCCTTTTTTTTTTTCCTGTCAATTATGCCGCGAATATCCTTAAATATCCGTAAATAGAATAAAACAAAATTTTTGCTTATTTGAACATGTCATTTTTTTACTTTTTATTTCTATTTTTCTTTTTTAATTTTTCTTTTAAAAAAAATAATATACGATATTATACTATATTATATAAATGGATGAATAAACAAATAAATAAATAAATAAATAAATAAATAAACAATTGTTGGAAATATTAAATTACAAATGGAATCTAAAAAGAAAACACCTTTCAAAAGAAATTATTTGGCTTGCTTAAATTGTCGAACGAGGAAAGTAAAATGTGATTTAGGTAGTGTTGATAATCCAAATGATCCACCATGTGTTAGATGTAAAAGGGAAAGGAAAGAATGTGTATTTGTTGAGTCTAAGAGAGGTAATAATAGGATTAAAACTCATAAATCTTTTAATAATCAAAATGTTAATATAAATCCAATTTTACCATTACCATCACCTTTCTTTCATTCAAAATCTATACCTCTTACAACAACGAATAATTCAAATAATATAATTGTTGATAAATCTAATCCTTGTAATGATTCAAAGAATAATCCAAATCCTTTATTATTAGATAAAACTCTTACAAATTCATTTCATAATAAATCAATGAAAATTTCAAATATTAATGATGATATTAATAATAATAATAATACTATTAATAATAATAATAATAATCAAAATTTATTAAATGGTTCACCTTTATCAAATTCACAACCAAATAATTTACCTTCAATAAATTCTTCAATTCAAAGTTTAACAAATAATGCAACTATGATTTATTTAGCCCATGTAGCTGGTAAAGTTGCATATGCTGATAGTAGAGATAGAATTGATGGAGCTGAAAGATTATCACAATTGGAAAGGTCTGTACCTATACCGAGATCTTTATCAAGTAGTAATACAAATATTAGTGAATCAAGGAATAATTCATATTTTGAAAATTCTCCAAATATAAAAGATACTGAACCAATTTTAGATAGTTTTGGTCATGATAGTTCATTATATCCAATTTTAAATGATGATAGATTAATTATACCACCTTTAACAACATCTCAAAGTATGAGACAAAGACCTTCAAATTCTTTAACTGATATTGAATATATTGCTCATTCAAATATTGAATTTAAATCTCAAGATATTTTAACTGAAACTGAAGCAAGAAGATTGATTAGATTATTCTTTGTAACAATGCACCCATTTTATCCTTATATTCCAAAAGATTTAAGAGATCCTGATAATTTAGCTAATTATCCAATGTTATTATGTGCAATTTTAGCAATTAGTTCAAGATATCATCAATTACCTAATAAAATTGGTGATTGGGATAATATTAATGACAAATCAAATATAAATTTTAATGATAATTCTGAGAGGCATTTGGATGTTCATGAACAATTATGGATTTATTGTCAACGTTTAATGAGTATGACTGTTTGGGGTGAATCTTCAAGTAGAAGTGTTGGTACTTTATTAACATTTTTGATGTTTACTGAATGGAATCCACGTGCAATTCATTTTAGATGGGGTGATTATGCAAATAGTTCAAATGATGATTCACTTGCAAATAGAAAAATTGTTAAAACTAAAAATGTTGGTAAATATAATAATAATAATAATAATAATAATAATAATAATAATAATAATAATAATAATAATAGTAATAGTAATCATAATAATAATAATAATAATAATAATAATAATAGTAATAGCAAAAATAATAATAATGTGATTAATGAAAATGCTGATAAAAATAATGATAAAAATGTTAATGTTATTGATAAATCTGGTAATGATAATGATGATGATGAAGAATTCGCTGGTTTAAGTGCAATGAAACGTAGTGAAATAATGTCATTCATGCTGATTGGTACTGCAACTAGACTTTCATTTTTATTAGATACTGATCCTTTGATCTTTATTGCAACTCATGTTTCAGAAATTCATATAGCTGTTGGATTGAATAAAAAATCAATGTTACAACAAACTTTAAGTGAAGTTGATGTTAATGAACCTTCACTTCAATTTACTTCTTATCAAAAGGCAAATATTGAATTATTACAATTTTTTTCTTTATGTTATGAAACTCTATATGGTACGAGGCCAAAATTTATTAGTTTAGATAAGTATCAAACTTTGGCAATTTTAGATATTTTATCTCCAATTTTAGAAAATTGGTATAGAAAATACTTTAAATTATTAAAACCATCTAATCTTCATTGTGCTCCATTAGCTGCTTGTAATGATGATGGTTCACCTGATTGGTTATATATGATTTCAACGAATCCAAAACTTGAGCGTGATTTGACAATTAGTATTGAACGTGAATCTTTAATTTTAGATTATTATTATACCAAATTATACCTTTATTCTTTGGCTCTTTCTGGTGATACATCAGTAAATGTAAATTTAATTAATTCTAAAAAGGGCAGAAATTTAAGGCTGGATGAATTGGCAAGATATTCAAGGTATGTTGAACTCGCTTATAAAGCTGGTAAAGAAGTCTTAGCTGTTATCCAACGGGTACGAAAGTTGAGGTTACTGAAATATATGCCTGTTCGTTGGGTTACTAGAGTTATTAAGAGTGTCTCATTTATTGTTAAATGTTATTTAACTTTAACAACTGATATTCATACAAATAAATCATTTAACGAAGAAAATTCAGAAAGTTATGAAAATTCAGAAAAAATTCAAGATACCGATGGTGAAATCTTAAAACTGAGTGTAATACCATTAGAGGAGATAATTACGTTATTACAAAAAACTGCAATTTGTTTAAGATATGCTGCTCCTGATGAACTTCATTTATGCACTAGATATTCAACAATTTTAATGTATTTATGTTCACAATTTAAAACTCAAATGCGTGAAAGGAACGAAAAGAAAAAATTTGGTGTTAGAGAGTATGAAAAAGATGCAGAATTTGAATATAACGTTATGGATGATGAAAAAAATGGTAGCAGTGACGAAAGTATTGGTGAGAATGATTTAGTTGATGTGCAAGTACAAAAAAATAATGTGCAAATCAACAATAACAACAATAATAATATTATTATTAATAACAATAACAATAACAACGCTATAAATGATCATAATAATCAACTTTTTAATGCACCTATGTTCAATACCACCAACAGAAATAGTGTTTTAACATCGAACTTTAATATGCCAGGACCATCAATTGGCTATGATCTTGAAAATATTAACTTCAGCAGTGCAAATCAAGAATTATTTGATGATTTTTTTAATAAAAATCCAAGTGAGAAAGTTTTCAATTTCTTCTCTATGAATGATAACAATCCCGGTTTGGATTTTGTAGATCAATTCACAAAGGAAATTGAGAAAGATTTCTTGAGTAAAGGTGGTAAACATTGATTATTAGGGCCTTATTAAATTAAAATGCGATGCCATAATAAATTGATTGATAGGAATGGATGGATATAAAATAAATAGATATATACATACTTACATACACACATACACACATACATTTCAGAATCAATCGATCCTTCAGTCAATTAATCAATTAATCAATCATTCAATCAACTGAAAACCTTTTTGAACAGTTTTTTAACAGTGCCTTTTCTTTTTATAACTGTATTTTTCTTCAATTTCTTCATTTCGGAATTAGGCGATTTTATAGAATCAATCGAAGGTAATAATATATTATCTTCTTTTATAGTACTTGTACTTTTATTGCTTGAAACTGATTTCAATTCTGTTTTACTACGATTACCGTGACCACCAAGAACGTGAGGTCTATACAGTGGTAAATCATCACTTCTTATATCTTCATCATCTATACTGTCTGATGTATAATCAATATGACCACAATCGCTATTTGTAGAATTTTCTAGTTCATTCAAACCAGTAGACTGGCTTTCGTTGATTTCAATAACTTGAACTTGAGGAACTTCCTCATTTTCGTATTCCAATGGTTTTGATTCAGGTTCTCTATCAAGATCTTTTTCTTCTGGATCTTTCTCTCTTTGTGGATTAAAAGAATAATTTGAATTTAATTGTGCAATTGATCTATTTTCAAATCTAGAACCATCATACCAATAGTATTCATCTAATACATCATCTATATCATTATTCATATTTTTAGAACGACTTTTACTCAGAGTTAAGCTACCTAAACTTAAATGCATATGTTTTGTTGAAGTTGACCTATTATCATCACTTTGTTCTTCATGTAATGTTTGTTCAGAAAAGCCACTTGTTCCACTAACGACACTCGGTTTCCTATTCCAATATAACTCTTTACCACCGACTGGAATTTGTAATACATCATTTTTAATTTCATAGATTTCATAAAATAAAATATAAGGTTCTTCCTTTTCCAGTGCTTCTTTTAATGTATAATATTTAACTTTTTCCTTTCCAGATGCTAAATCATTAAATATTATCCATTCACTATTATTACTATTATTGTTTTCTATTCGAAATTCATCAAATGGTTTTTTACGTAAAATACTAACATAATGACCAGAATGTGTTTTTTTACCACGATGGCAAACACAACTTTGCAAAACCAGCATGAATGAACCACAAGGTGCTTTGTGATCATAAGAACGTGTAAAATCGATATAACCTTGTTTTTTCTTATCTTCTGCAATAAAATAAGGATATTTAATTATTTCAGGTATAATAACTTTTCTATCAATTTTAATTGATTCACCCCTTTCATTCCAAATATAACGTTTTAAACAAATTGGAACAAGTGGTCTCTTATTACCAAATCTTTTATTAAAATAAGATTCATCATCAAAACCAATATTCATGCTTGAGTTATTATTATTATTATTATTATTATTATTACTTAATTGAGAATTTAAACTATCATTTAAAAGATTTTGATTTGAATCTATAGTTTTAGAACGTGATATACGACGACGATAATATTCTTCGTGATTTTCAAAAGTTAATTTTTCATCGGGGTTTGTATAATAAGGTAATAACTGCAGATACATCCAAGCAGGTAATGGAACTTCAGTATTTGAAATTGATGATGATCTCCTAGTTAATCTTGTTGGGTTAACTCCCTGAACATTATTTAAAACACTTACTAAAGTTGAAGATCTGGTCTTTTGTCTTTCAAGTTTTTCAGTAACATTTTTATAAGAGGAATTAATGATATTATTTGTTGAATCCAAAGTTTTTACATCTGTTGAACTTAAATTTGTTGTCATTGGTGAATAATTTATTATAGAAGTAGTATTATTATTAGTTGATGGTGATTTAGAATTTCTAATTTGGGAATTATTAGGAGATTTATTAAATTCTGAAATTGAAGATGATAAACAACGGGATTGAATTGGTGTAATATTCATCTGAGTTGAAGTTTCAGATATAACAGATGTACTTTCAGGTGAAATAAAAGGTTTAGGATCAGGTGTTCCAAAAGAGAAATTTGAATCATTAGTTATTGTCGTTGAAGAAGTTAAAATTCCTAATTTTTCATATTCATTAATTTCATCTTTATTATTCAATATATTTAAATCATCAGAAATAATATTTTCATCAATTTCTTCACCAATATTATTATTATTAATTGGTCTATTCTTTGGAACTATTGAATTTAATCTTTTATCCATATGTCTTCTAACTGTAATTGAATTATTAAAATAAGTATTTAAACATTCTTCTAATGTAATTGGTAAATTCAAAGTAGTTGAACCAGTTGGGATTGAAATCAATAAAGTCCGTTCACCAATTAATCTTAAGTCATCATTGATATCCAATTTACCAGTGTGAATTATATCTAATTTTAAAGTTAAAAGTGGTAATGATAAAGATTCAGCCAAAAATTCAAAAATTTGAAGTGAATCTTGTTGTTTACCACTTAATACCATATCACAACCTAAAGAATTTAAAACTAAGAGTAATTGATACATAATATTCGTATTAATATGTTCACCAGATCTTAATAGGTTAACTATAAATCGTAAAATAATTTTTAACCTTTCAATTTGATTTTGAAAATCTAATGATAAATTTGGATCATCTGTTTTATCAAGTAAGAAATCAAATGAAGAATTTGAATAAAATAATGAAACAATCAAAGAATCTAAATAACAAGTGGTATTCCAAAAGTTATCCATACCAATCAATGAAATTTCTTTATGTTTATTTTTATATTCAGATTTGGTAGTTATTAATCTACCATCATTTGATAATTGAAATAATCTGAAAAATTTATAAACCAATGCAACATTTGAATGATTATTTATTTCCACATTGAGTAATACAATCAATACACTAATAATACGCTGATTCTCACTATCTTTGGCAATGCTTTTACCAAGATTAACCTGTATCAATTGAGTAATTTGTTTTAGTAGACTTTTTCTTTCAGAAGATAATTTAATTGATGCCTTGGGTATATTATCATCAAAGAATAAAACACCTTCATAGTTAGAAGGAACAAGCATTGTCCGTTATGTTCATAAATATATAAATATATAAATATATAGAAATATATAAATAACTAAATAAATAAATGAAAAACAAAAAATAAGTTAAATCTGATAAGGAAATAAAACGTTACAAGATCCTATATCCGTCTGCCTATGTTGTTATTTTCTGGGATTTTCTGAGATTTTCTGAGATTTTTTTTTGATTCTTCGGTGATTGCGTGAGGAAGTGTTGATTACGTTATAAAGAAAAGATGAAAAGATAAGAATATTATTGTTTTGCTTTGTTCTGTATAAAGTCTATAAATATAATGTATAATCTGTGTGAGTATGATAGTTGTCTCTATCGTATCAACTAAATGAATTTATTGATCAACCATTTAAAAATATCTAGATTGCACCAAGAGTTGATCTTTTGTAATAAAATTTTAATTTCTGTATTATCATCATCATTATCATCGAGTATATTATTGTTGAGTACATAGCCTGCAAACCAAGATGCAGTTAAAGAATAAATACTTTTTTTATTTTTGGTAACCATATTACTCTTTAATATTTTAACTAATCTATTACGGTGCCATTTTATTAAATCATTATAATCATTAGCGGTAGTGGTGGAGGTGGTCGTAGTGGTAGCAGTAGTAGTAGTAGTAGTAGCAGTAGCAGATCTATCATCTTGGCACATTGTAAATGCAACAACAGATGTAAAATCATTTAAATCTTGAAATATTAAAGTTATATCATCAGGTTTATTAATTATTAAATTATAACATGCAATATGATAGATAATATGGTTATATAAATCTTTATCAATTGCAAATATAATTGAACCATCAGGTTGAGTAAATTCTTCAGTACCAGTACAATTCAATTTCCAATCCAACAAATAATTCCAAATTTCAAGCCATTGATTATTATCATCAATAAAAAATGATTTCAATAATAAATTGATCAAATTATTTTTATCAAAATTTAAAAATGATTCAATATTAATGTTTAAATTTGAATTTGAATTTGAATTAGAATTTGATTCTAATTCTAATTTTAAATCTAATGTTAGTTTTAATTTTAATTTTAACTTAAATTTTAATTTTTCAATTTTACAAAAAATTGCAATCATAATTAAAGTTGTAAAAGTTTGAAATAATTTTAAATCTAAATCTTGTAAAATTTTTAAAGAATTAAAAAAATTTATTATACTATCGATTCTATCCCAACAATTATCAGGTTCAACACTTAAAACTTCAAACCAAGCTAATAAAATAACAGTCCACCAAATACATTCTTTTTTTAGAGAATTTTTATCCTTTTCGATTAAGATAATACTTTGAAATTGATCCCTTAAAAATTTTGATAATTCTTTGACACTTAAAATATAAAAATCTAAAGTATTTTCACCAATATAAGAGGAATCAAATTGTTCTAAAATTCTAGAACTAATTGCTAAAATTGCAAATGTTAAAGCTTCAGATTCTCTTGATAATGAAAGTATATGGTTTGGATTATTCAAATGTAATATATAAGTTGGATCAGTTAAGAAATAATTTGATAATAAATTTGTTAAAGATTGAGTAAATAAATATTTACTCGAATTGAATGATTTATCATTAAATAATATAAATGAATTAATATTTGAAGTAAAATTACCATTTTGTAAATCTGGTATAATTGATAAAATTGATGGGAAATTTAAAGGTAATTTAAAATATTTTTCATTTTTCCTTGTAATTGAATCAGATTCATCATTTGATTCTAATAATAACAATTGTTTTAAATTATTATTTAATTTATTAATTTTTGAATTACCATCCTTTGGCCAAATACATTTTAAATTTTTTGATTGACAAAAATTACAAATTGGTTTAACTTCATCACATTTTTTATGTTTACTCCTACAAGTTAAACATCCAGTTCTAACCCTTCTTTTATCTGGTGGTGTTTCTTTCTTAGATTTTTTACAAGATTTTTGTCTTTTGATGGTTGAATTTGAAATTGGATTTGAATTGGAATTTGAAATTGAAATTGGATTTAAATCGGAATTGAAATTGAAAGTTAATTTTGAATCATCATTTTCATTATAACCTATAGATGAATTTAAATTCATATTTTAATTTAAATCATTAGATTTTGAATAATAATAATAATAATAATAATTAAAAAAGATCTGTAAAACAACAAATAAACAAATAATAAACAAAAAAGACAATCATCATCAGAAAAAAAAAAAAATAACCTAAGCAATCATAATTATGTACGGAATCAATGGATAAATCATAATATCAAATAAAATATATAATATATAATAATGACGTTAATTTGACAAGAGAAGAGAGAAATTTCGGAGTATGCGGAGTTTTTTTGAGTGATTTTTAATATTTTTGCCGATATTTTCAAATATCGGTATTTTTTTAAAAAAAAAGTTTAAATTTAACCGATCTTTTTTTTTTTTTGTAATACTTTGTCACGTGATGTGCACGTGACTTTCTTTTTTTTTTTTTTTTTTTTTTTTTTTTTTTTTATAAAAAAAAAAAAAGAGCTGAGCATTTTTTCTTTTATCTTAATATTAATTGCCCTCTTTGTATATTTTTATATTTTGTTCAATCAAGCAATCAAGCAATCAATCAAGCAATCAATCAAGCAATCAATCAATCAAGCAATCAAGCAATCAATCAATCAAATATGTCATGGTCAGGTTTTAAAAAAGCAGTTAATAGAGCTGGTGCTCATGTTATAATGAAAACTAGCAAAAATAATGATGAATCAGTTGATTTAGAATTTGATGAAAAAGTTAAAAATTTTACAATATTACAAGATTTGATAAATGAATTAAATTCAGAATTATCAAATTTTAAATCTTTATTTATTGAGTTAATTGATACACAATTTCAAATAATTAAAACTTTTGATTCATTTTATGGTGATTATAATTTTGATATTGATGAAGATAATATAATAAGTATAAATAATATTGAAAACAATATTAATATTAATAATAATAATAATAATTCAAAAATAAATTTAAGGGATGGTATATCATTACAATTATTAAAAAATTTAAATAATATTAAATTGGAAATTTTGCCACAATTAATTGAACCATTAGATTTAACAGTTTTTAAACCAATTAAAGAATTAAATGATTATAATAATGAAATAAATAAATTAATTAAAAAGAGAGGTAGGAAAAAATTTGATTTTGATGTTTCAAATAATAAATTACTTAAATTACAAAATGAATTTAATTCAATTGAAAATTCAATTATTATTGAAAATAATAATAATATTAATAATAATAATCAATTAGATAAATATAGGGAAAAAATTGATAAATTAAATAATGAATTTAAAATTGTAAGCGATGTTTATAATGATATTAATAAAAGGTTAAAAAATGAAATTGATGAATTTATTGCAATGAGATTTTCATTATTAGATCCATCATTTGAAAGTTTTATGAAAATTCAACTTAAATTATATTCAGATTTAAAGATTAAATTTAAACAAGAAATTAAAATTGATTCATTGACTTTTCAAGATCATGAAATAAATCAAATTGATAAAAGATTAGATGAAATTTTAATTAAAATGAAAGCATTAGATATTGAAAATTTATAAAGAGGAGAAACAAAAAAAAAAAAAAATATTTTCTATATTTTCATTTTTATTTTTGTTTTTGTTTTTGTTTTTTATTTATTATTAAACATTTTCTGAAAAGATAAAATCTTTAAAATCTTTGTATGTTTTCTCTAAATCATCATTAACAATAATTTTGTCATGAGCTCCAGTTTTAGCATATTCCATTTCAGCTGATGCTGCATTAATTCTCTTTTCAAGTGATTCAGCTGTTTCAGTACCTCTACCTTGTAATCTATTTCTCAATTCTTCAATTGAAGGTGGTGATAAAAATAAATATCTTGCATTTAAATCTGTATTTTTAACAGATTTAACACCTTGCATATCAATATCTAAAATACAAGTTCTTTTTAAAACATCTGCAACATGTTTAACTGATGAAATTGATGTACCATAATAATTACCTGAAAATTGTGCCCATTCAATAAATTCTTTATTATCAATCATTTTTTTGAATTTTTCAACTGTAACGA